>JAQIXL010000836.1:0-24105 GCA_034700245.1 Poikilolaimus oxycercus
AGGCTCACCACGACTGCCTCGAGATCCTCGACAGACTTGGAGACTGGAAGTACGTCTTCCTTCTGCAGGTTAGTTAAGCAAGAAGGAGAAATACTGAGTAGAACCACGATATTATGATCAAAGCGCCGCACGAGATCGCCGCCATTTTTAACGAATTTGGCGGCGCCAACGACGTCGAGGTAAATAATCTGAAGGAAGGACGGTATAACCAGAGTCTGGATTGGACTCCTAAAGGTCTTCGCCTTTTTCGAAACGGTGCGTGACTTTTGTGAAGAATTCGACGGACAGCGATGCATGCTGATTATCTACAGAATCGTCGGTGCCGGAGAAGACTTTAACAACGCCGCTCAAATTCATTTCGGGCGGAGTAGCCTGCGCGTTGTCTCGAGAAGCCGTCGAGTACCTTGTCCGCAAGCTGAATCTCTGGCAACTTTTACATCAACTGAACAACAATGTGTCTCTTTTTTTCATGAAACGAAGATATTTTCAGACGTTGTTTGCTGTTGACGAGCAGTTGATGCCGACTCTCCAAGTCAACGAGCATATCGGTCTACCAGGCCGCTTTACAGACCAATGTCTAAAGAGAAAAGGAAGCATTCTCACCTACTCTACAAAGCATACCAATTGGCTCACCGGGGTTAGTTTGTGCTTCTTCATGCTTTAATGAACAAAAAGCAAAGAGGTTTAGTGGACCGCAAATCCGGGCGACTGTCTCACTGGGAACGTCCGTCACGCAGTCTGCATATTCGGCGTTGAAGACCTCAAAGACATGGCCGAAGTGCCCGAGATCATGGCAAACAAGATGCTCCCCGAGTTTGACTGGGCAGCCATCTCTTGTGGGTTTTATCTTTGCTGCAAAGAAGATTGTCAGGCACAGCCGAGTTGATCTTCAATCGCACCTATCTGGGTCAGGATGACCATCCTCTGCATATGGACTACTATGAAAACCTGCCGCATGTGAGTTTATGCTAGCTGTTTGATCGCAAAGCACACTCTTAGGTTCGCTATCACAAGCAACGTAGCGACCCCAGCTTTCGCATCGAGAACTTTGCTTGCGAGAGCAAGTTCGACTTGAACTACGGCTGGCGCAAGGCACGATTTTTTCCTAAGAGGACCACTTCGACTACAATAAGATCAATAACAACAACGACCTCCACCACAACAACAGCAAAAACAACGCCTTCTACCACAAGATCGAAAACAACAAAGCCTTCCGCTACAACAAGGTCAACAACAACAACAACGTTGTTCACCACAACCCGGACCACAACGGCGATAAGAATACCCACCACTCGAGCCCCGAGGACAAGCGTCAAAACCCCAAAGATAACATCATCGGCAATAACTATCGCTGTCACATCAACTCCGACTGCAACCACTAATACACGGCGAGAAACTATAGCCAAGCAATTGTAGCCCCGCAGTTACCAGAGAATAAAACTTTTCCCTTTAGCCTTCCGGGATGTCTACAACAGAAATTGAGAAATGCGGTCGGATAAGAGAACGAGATGCAAGGTGAACGAGATACGTTCAATGCTTTGCCGCTTTGCAAGTTAAACTTGTCCCTGGGCCATATTGGAGTTTCCATACGCCTGGTCGGAAGAATATTGGAGAGTGTTATTGGCTATGAACGTCACTGTGTTTGAATGATGGCGGACGAAGATTTTAAGGGCTTGACCGCGGCCAACAAAATCACGACCAACAAGATGTTCCTCGAGTATGTCTGGGTCGGCATCTTTGTCTGTTTTCCCTTTGTCGCGAAAGAAGACTTGACTGGCATGGCAGAGCTGGTCTTCAACCACATCTATCTCGGTCAGGATGACCATCCTCTGCATATGGACTACTATGAAAACCTGCCGCATGTGAGTTTTAAACGAAGTGCAAGAGAAAAGCGCAGGTCCGCTATCACAAGCAGCGCAGCGACCCCAACTTCCGCATCGAGAACTTTGCCTGCGAGAGCAAGTTTGACTTGAACTGGGGCTGGCGCAAGGCACGATTGTTTCCTAAGAGGACCACTTTGACTACAACAAGATCAACAACAACAACGACCTCAATCACCACAACAACGAAAACAACGCCATCCGCCACAACAAGTTCGACAACAACAACGCTCTCTACCACAACTCTGACAACAAGGAACGCAGCTTCCACCACCACAGCTCCAACGACAAGTTTTGGAACTATAAACACGACAACCATCCCCGTCCGATCAAGTCCAATGAAATCGACTAACACTTTCCAGCTTTAACTCGACTTGACCTTTGTTGTTTGCTCCCTCTGAACAAAACCAAACATTTTCCGTTTGAGTGTGGAGAATGTTTACACCAGGTTATTAGTCTAGTGGCCATTGTGGCTGTAATTCAGCCCAGGTTATTTATGAGAGATGATATTGCGTTCGTAGTTGTGACGCTTGCCGTCGGCGCTCTGGTGGTAGAAGTTGTGCTTGTTGTTGTCGCAGTTGTAGTGGCCGGCGTCGTTGTGGTCGACGTAGTGCTTTCGGTGAAGACTCTCGCCTTGCGCCAGCCGTAATGCAAATCGAACTTGCTCTCGCAGGCAAAGTTCTTGATTCGAAAGTGAGGATCCCCGCACTGCTTGTGATAGCGGACCTAATAACGAGCTGTTTTCCGACGGTTGCTTACGTGCGGCAGGTTTTCGTAGTAAGCCATGTGCAGAGGATGATCATCCTGGCCGAGATAGGTGCGGTTAAAGACCAACTCGGCCATGCCTGTTGAGTTTCTTTCCGACAAAAAAAACAGACAAGAGATGGATGCCCAATCGAACTCGGGGAGCATCTTGTTGGCCGTGATCTCGGGCATTTCGGACAAGTCCTTTAAGTCTTCCACGCCGAGCACGCAGCTGTAGTGACGTTGCAGACCCGAGAGGCAGTCACCCTTCCACTGAAATAGACTTTTGATAAAATCGTTGTCTTTTTTGAAAGAAGAAGCTATTTAAAATGGTTTTCGTTCATTGCTTTTTGTTTGCGTAAAAACGAGAGAAACAAACAGACCCAATCCCCTCGCCAGTTAGAAAGCCGTGTGACGTAAGATAAGGGAAGGTTGGTCTGCCGCAAGCAGTAGTCAGTGAAGCGGCCAGGAACACCGAGGACTTCGTTAACTTGAAGAGTAGGTAACGAGAGCTCATCAGCACCGTATTTATCCTGAATTTCTGTTGTTATGAATTCAAATTAAAAATAAACTTCATCGTTTAGTTGTTTAAGGTAAAGCGAAAGGTTGAGCACGTGAAGGAGATGATGCACAGCTGCACGCGTTAGTGACGCCTGCGCGCTGCCTATCACAAACTTAAGCGGCTGAGTCATTGCGTTCGAGGTGACCAATGACTCTGAAACAAAGAATTAAAGTTAATTAAGGAAAACAAAAACCGTTTCGAAAGATCTTCAGTCCCTTAGGTGTCCAGTTGAGACTCTTGTTGGCGCGCCTCCAATCCATCCACCGCACTTCGACGTCGTTGACACCACCGAAAGTACTGAAGATTGTCGCCATTTCAAATTGCGACTTCATGATCACGTCGTGGTTCTAGAGTTTCTTCGTTTGCTCATTTGTTCAAATCAATGAACCTGAAGAAGAATGACGTATCGCCAGTCTCCATATTGCTCTAGCAGCTTCAAGCAATCGAGATGAGACTAAGGCGGCTTTCTTGGGTTTAATGTTTATGAGACTTACGAGAGTCATGAAATGACCACTGTTATCGACGTTGCGTCTTACACCAGGCGAATGCACATTGGGGAGGCAGTCGGACAGTCGAAGTATCTTTTCAAAAAACTCGTTGTCTGCCTTCTCATCGACGGAGAAACAGTATTGGTTTCTCGAATGATAGCTTGCCGTTAATTGCAACTCCAGAAACTCGTAGTCCTGCAACATGGTGTTCTGTTCTGGGTTGAACGAAAAAAAGGAAATCAAGCGCCATTTTGGAACTCCAAATGCTTGTACTAGGGTTGTTTTGTTGATTTACCTTGTAAACAACGCGTGCAAAGGCGAGGGAGAAGTTGAGGGCGGTGAAGCGTTCATCGTCGCCGAACTGACAGACACGCTCGCGGATCGCCTCACAGGTCATGCTTGTCTACAACACTCTCTTCAATTTGAAATCTCAAAAGAGTCTGATAGGATACAGGATTGCGATTAGAATTCGTGGGACTGTTCGGCATTCTCATCCGGACGTGTTGTATTCATTTTTGACTTTCCGGTCTTGTGTGATAGGTGCTATTGTTGATTGAAGCATTGCAAGAACCTTTTTGGATGAAAGCTTGAAAGAACGTCGAGAGTGGCCACTCAGCGAGGCGACGTAGCCGATGTCGTCGGCGAAGAGGCGGGCGCAGTCCACGTCGGCCACCTCGGGACGAGGCACGAAACGTCGCCGCCTTTCATTTTTTTCCTGTTGCTGCAAGATCAAAGGCTCTTTCAAAGCAAAATTTCCACTGGAAATATGGACTTAACCAAGGCGAACACTTCATGCCGATCGCCAGTCTCGACGAAGTAGACGAACAGCGTGCAGACGGCCGCCGCGAAGAAGAACAGACCGAGGAGAGCACCTCGCGAGTCGGACAACATCCTCTAGACGCACCAACTGTAATACCGGAAAAGAAGAGATTAACGGAACGTTTCCTAGAGACGTTTTTTCTAAATGTTTAATGCCTGGCGCCGAACTAAAACTGCTTTGTTGTTGCCTAGCATCAAGTCTTCCGGCTAAGTAGAACAGAGTCAGCGCTCAAGTAGCTTCCCACAGCTAAATTTTATATCTACTAATCTTTTCTCAAACGTTCCGTTTCTTTCTCCCCATCAGGTACAATTTAAACAAGGTCATTAATATTCACATTAATAACTCGTTTAAACGTTTTACGTTTTACGTTTTACGTTTTTAACGTAACGTTTTAACTTGCCAATTATTCATATTTGGAAAGGTATCGTATTACAAACCTGCTAAACCTGCGCAGTATTCGAATTCCTTGACATAAAATGGCTGAAATCTTATTGTTACACAACACTTTTTGCTTACTTCTTCCTTGAATACCGACGAATTTTTAGGCCATTCGAGTTGCATATAACTGGTGAGGAGGATCTTCTAGAGGATCAAGTTTAAAAGTCCATGAAGGAGTTCGCGCAAGAGAAAGCTTTGAAAAAGAAATTGACTCAATGGGAGACGTACACCATGTGGCAGGAGCAGCATCAGAATTTTAAAAAGCCTGCGACACTTACATTAGAACAACAAACCGAATGATACAGCCATTTATTGTCTGAATGCAAAAGGAATAGATACACTTCACAATTTTGTGATACACTATGTGATTGTTTTCGGCGAATAACAAGAAGCCGCCAGTCTCGGTATTGAAAGTTGCCGATCTCATCAAGCGGTGGTATTGTTAGATCGATTTCACATCGGCAATGCAACGTCAGCGATAGAAGGCCTCGATGGCACCGACAATTGTTCCACTCCACAAAGGCTTCTTCCGACTCGTAATCTTCCATGGGCCCGTGGAAGGTTAGAATTGTACAATATTTGGTGAGGTTCCACCAATTGCGTCGATTTAATTGGAGGACGTTTCGGTGAGTGTATTTATTTCTTGTTAGAAGAAAAAGAAGGATTATGTTTCAGGAGTAAAAGGCCAAGTATCTTAAACCTTCTTCGCATTAACTTCTTCCAAATTTTCCTCCCCATGCTCCATTTGAAGCCAACTTAGGTACAATACTTCGCCGCTAGACTCAACCTATTAATTGTAAGCAAACCAGCTTTTCTTCCGCTTTTGACTGCTGGACGTTAGGCGTCTACCCTTCTTACATTTTGTTTGGAAATAGCTGAAGACTCAACTTTCAGGTAAGGACAAGCTCAAGCGTCCCAAACCTTCTTCGCCTTACAATTTGCTTCTTCCAAATTTTCCTCTCCGTGCTCCATTTGAAGTCAACCTACAATACTTCGCGCAAACCTACTTTTTCTCCAGGTTTGGCAACAGTTTACCTTTCATACATTTTTAAAAGTGGTTGATTAACAACGAATTTTCAGGCCATTAGAAGGCGCGCACCTCGAACCTTCTCGTACCGTATGCGGTTGTTTCAGTTCCTCTCTAGCTGATCTTGATTCCCATTCGTTTTGCGAACAATAAACGATTGTTTGACGATAAAAGCGATAGACTTTTCTATATAAATGACGAAGAAATGCTTCAATGAAACACTCGCGCAAATAAAAGCTAAATCTAGTCGTTTCAACCATGAAGACCCGTTCGAAATAGCATTGAGATTGTCAACGTTGAACAAAAGTTTATTGAAAGACGTTAGAATAGCTGCTTCAAGTATCGTTCGAAGCATTCTTCGCTCTCCATGTTTACAGCGAAGATTCGAATGTGTTGGCCGATCTAAATCGGTCTAAGGAAAAAGTGAGAAATCGAACTGAAGTCTCCAGAATGGCCCAACGTCGTTCGGCGAGAAGCCTTCGAATCCATCTCGAGAACCATCGTTTCTGCTCGTTGCTGGGATAATGAATCTGCAAACTTGCAAGGTTAGATAAAATTTGGCAAGTTGTGTTGTTTCAAAATTTCCCCATTCAGTTTCCGTTAGAACAGCAACTCGTTGTAAACAAACAAAGCTTACGGACCTCAGTGTTAAGGTTGCAAACGACAATTCCACGCTGGTCGAGTTCGCCGCCCGTGAGGAACATCGGCAGAAGGTCGTACTCCGCTCCCTCGGCGTCCATCAGCATGTTGTCGATCACCCGAAAGAATTTTTGTTGCTGTTTTAAAAACCGCAAAACCTTTCGTTTGACAAAGTTCTCGAGAAACGACAGAAGATCGACGTGAATGACCGTTTGCGTCTCGTATTTGTTTGTCTTAGCTGATTGGGATTAGAACCGAAAAGCCACTCACGAACGAGGACAGACGCGTTGGAAACGGTGGTCTTGCCGCCAACTGCAACGTGGAAGAACTTACCAACTCGAGCATAAAGTGCCGCATTGTTCTCCTGATAAAATAAAGAAGCCAGAACAGCAACTGACTTCGATGGGATCAGCTCCGAAGAACTCGCAAAGCTTTGGGAGAGCTGGCTTCATTCTCTCTTCAGATCGAACGTCTTGGCCAACTCCGAGCGTGATTATCGTGCACTCGCCGTCCCTAAGGCGCAGAACTGCCTGAAGTCGAGATAAAGTTCATTAATAGGAGCAGACTTTGGATGTCATAGGGAGGTGATACTTGGTTTCGTCACTGTTCGCGAAAGGCCTTACGTGACTGAGCAACATCTGCGGCAGATAAACGTTTGAAACAAAACAGTTATACCAGACTCGAATTGCTGGCATTTTGGCAAGATTTGGCCACCGAGTTAAATGTATTCCACGTCTGAAAGTGGCCCATTCCTAGTAAAACCAAACCTCAGCGAAATTCTTGTCTTTCAACAACTGTTCAATGCATCCGGAAACGGCCTCTACAACTTTAAAAGCTTCGATTCTGCCCGGTGATGGAGTCTAAAACTCTGAATTTTATTGTTTAAGGGTTACTTTTGTGGATCGTGTTGGTGAGGTTCCAAAAC
Organism: Poikilolaimus oxycercus; assembly: GCA_034700245.1. Taxonomy (NCBI): domain Eukaryota; kingdom Metazoa; phylum Nematoda; class Chromadorea; order Rhabditida; family Rhabditidae; genus Poikilolaimus; species Poikilolaimus oxycercus. The sequence goes on from JAQIXL010000836.1 coordinate 7,524, forward strand.
TTGAAGACTGCCGCTGAATTGAAATATCCGATTGCGTGAAATTCCAAACGGAAAAAGTATAGAAGACCAGAACAACAAGTAAGACACCAGCTCCAAAGCCTTTGAATGTCTCTTTCGATAGTTTTAGGCCATCCTTTACCATCGTCCGACTAACAAAGGAAGCTCTGAGAAGAAAGGAAGAAATTTGAGTTTCGAAAAGTGTCGCTCACAGGCAGTTCGACACGTCTCCAACAAGCTACACATCATACGCGTATCGACGCCGCAAAACAGCAGACTGAACCAAGTCAGTGAGAGTTTCTGACACAGGTAACAATGGACAATCGGAGAATTTTTCGGAGAGAGGGTTTCTCGGCTGGCAAAGATTACTCACTCGACGCCTATAATTCGAGGCTTTATAGACGTTTTCACAACATTCACTCGAAACGGCCAAACAAGGCATGAATCAAACGACAGCGTTAAGTCAGCAAAGACTAGCTTTGCTTCGTCAATCTGTCGCTCTCTTCGTCTAGCTTTGCAAAAAAGTGCAACGAAATCTTCCCCTTTTGTGATGCGATCACCCATCAATCGACAAGCCTATTCGGCCCATCGAGACATCATAAGTGCAAATTCGGCAACTGTGCAGCATTTTCGGTTTCGTCTTCTTTGAAGCTCATGACGAGAAGGATGAAGCGTGATGGCTGACGACATTCTGGCTGCACAAGCAAAGAGAAGAAAAACTAGGCGAAGCTGCAGTTATGTCAGTGTCCCCCAACGTCATGCTCATTGTCAGTTAGCGAAAATAAAGATAACACAAAAGGCAAGCGCTCTTACGGAATGATCACAGTTTGAATCAATGATCCTGTCGATTGTGTAGAAGAGCGCGTCGCGTGAAGTTGGTTACAGGCCTTACCGTCTGCATAATGTAAACATCAAACAAAAAACGGAACAGTTTTTGTTCTCTAAGATAGACTGAAGGCAAATGAAAGAGTGAAGGAGAAGCATCATAGACTCTGGATGTCCTCCAGTCGTCGTCCTCGCTGAAGCTGCACGCCCACCAGATTCTCGTAGAAAGTTGTGGAAAAGTTGTTTGAATTCGCATTTCTTCGTTCTATTTCCTGCATAAACTGTGTTCTTGTCTTTAAAGTCAACAGGCCTTGAGGACACAGAAAAAGGCGGCTGGCTCTGCGTCGAGGTAGAATTTGTGGGCGATGAGATGTGGAGCCGCGTAGAGAAGCGGCAGGTCACCCACACCGAAGACGCATGAGCCGGCTGCCATCTTACCTGAATAGCGAATTGGAAAGAAGAAGAAGGAAACCATGACAGCCTTGTTGTGCCCATTCCTGAATACGGCTCACGTAATAGGTGTTGTTGTCGTTAAGACTGAGCCGCAGACCGAGCTTCTTCCTTCGACTCAACCAGGCCGCCGCGTCGAAGCCACCCGGTAACGGTAGTACTTGTGAGGTTGTTATGGAACTATTTCTCAACTTACAAGAAGGATTTCCGGCGAAGGTCGCCCAAAGAGTTTCGTCGGGACAATAGGTTTTCCTGAGAAACGCGAGCTGATCGCGGACGAGGGGATGAGTGAAGAGCATTTCGATAGCCTCGCGACTCAACAAAGCTGACAGTGAAGACTTGAAGAGAGGCAGGGGCGAGTCTTTCCTCTGCTTCTTCTTCTCTTCCAAAAGGAGAACTTGCGTTTTGCTTGAGGAGTCGCACCGGTTGAAAATCCGTTACCTCGACGTTGAGACTTCCATTCAAGGCCTTAAAGATGCGGATCATCTCGAGATTCGTTTTCAACGGCGCATCCACTCCTGAGAGATACTGTCATACAATGTAGGAAAAGAAAAGAAGGAAGACCTGAAAGTACTTCCAAGGTGTAGATAAAGCTGTCAGTATTCGCATAGTCTCGATCACGGCATGCATCACTCCGGGACCGCACCATTCAACGGGACCTGTCTTCTGTGGCATTTCGATGAGAAAGGGGAAAAGGGACTCACAAAGACGTACACGTTATGGAAGCAGGCGGGAAGAGCGAAGGCGAGGCGTTGGAGATTCGCATCTCGGGAAGACGAGTCCACGGCGACGGCGTACTCGTTTTGTGGATGGTAGATGGAAGACAGCATGAACAGGAACTGAGATATTGAGGAGAGAAAGGAGAAGGACCTGCACGAAGTCTTTGTGAATAATGATGCCATAGGCGATGGGGTAGTCCGCTTCCTCCTTCGACATTGGTTTTGATGGAAAATGGAAGAATCGATTCAATAGTGGACAACTGCGCGCTCTTCTTTTCTCCCTTCCTCACTCACAAGTCATCAGATGATGCGATGAGAAATTGATTTCCGATATTCGATTGTTGGAAGGAGAAGGAGCGAAGTTGGATAAAGTCGGCCGAGTTAGAGTGTGCGGCGGCTGAACAGTTCAGGGGCAGCATGTCAAGGACGAAGCTCGTACGTACGTTGGTCGCCCGGAAAGACAATCTGCTTCTTTCTAAAAGATTCAAGAGGAGACGTACAATAACACATAACCGACGAAGCACAAAATGCCGAGAATGATGAGGAGCAAGAAGAGGCGTTGTCGAGTCATCTTCCACGATCCATTTGCTTTTCGTAGTTTAAGGGAGAAAAGACGGCTTCAAGGAATATTCTTTCGAAATTCTTTCGGGACTGCATTTAGAGTCATTGACATCTTTTTCAATTTTTCCGACGTAAGCATACGTGTGTGAAATGATGTTTCTTGTGAAATGGCGGTTTTCGAGCTACAAGCTTACTGTCAATGTTTGCGTATAAAATGTGAAGAGGGCGTTCGTCGATCATTCGCATCTTTAGGTGTTGTTGCCATCCTCCCGCTGCTCTCGACTCCTTAACCGGTCTTGGCTTTCAAATTCCTTCTCAGACTCTCGAGAATGAGCCTGCTCGCCGTTGCTGTAGTCGGCATGTTCGCCATCGCTTTGACCATCGGCCTGGAAACTTCTGGAGGCCCCGTCTACGATCCGAAATCCAATGAACTGAGCTATACGCTGAAGTTCCCACTGGCTTGCCCGTCGCAGTGGACCTTCTTCGCTGAGTCGCGCTCGTGCTATCGAGTTTGTCGTCTCCTCAAACCCCAGTGCAGGTCTTCCTCAATGCCACCCAGCCCCAGGCGGAGAAGACTTGCGTGAAGGCCGGAGGACACCTCGCGTCCGTCCATTCCGAGGCCGAGCACAACTTTCTGTATTGTAAGCATGTCTTCATCAGAACTGATACATATGTACATATTCAGCCTTGGCCAAGAGTGGCTTCCCCATCCAGAACAATGCAATGGTGGCTTCCCCATCCAGAACAATGCAATGGTGGCTTCCCCATCCAGAACAATGCAATGAGGAGCAATGGAGAGTGCTCACTTGGATTGGGCTCACCGTTGGTGGAAAGGACAAGAATACTTGGCGTTGGACAGATGGAACAACTACGACAAGCTGTCAACTACGACAAGTTCTACGAATCGGAACCGACGGGCTTCACCAGTGACGTATGGCTCTCTTGCCAAAATCAAATTTGTTTCAAGGAAAACTGCACGTTGATCGTCAGCGAACCGCTCCAGCTCTTCTCCAAGTACGAAAACTTCTGGGCCGATCAGATCTGCAACGTCTACGAGCGCAACTTCATCTGCCAAATTAAAGCGGCATTGCCACCGAAATGAAAAAGGAGCGATTTTTAAAGGAAATAAAAATTGAAAGGCATGATCGGTTTTGTCGTCAGAACATCGCGTCATGGAGTGGCGTGATATCAAGCGACTTGCGAGGCTATTCTTATGTTTGAGAGAAGCAGTTCCACGATGTCGAAAGCTTGTCTGACGTCAGTTGACGTGCTTCGCAATCTAGAAACGAGCCGTCTCAAGCGTTTACTTTTTGCTGCTGCGGACGTGAAGCAAAAATCGTTTTTGAAGAGGTTTCGTTAAGCTAGAGCGCACCCTTTCTGCAGTTGATCCAAATTACTCGGAATGCCGAAGTAATCTAGCTATTGCCGCTGTTGTGCAGCTTGCTAACAAAAAACACTGAAAACCAGTTGAATGATGGGCGGCAGTGACAAGTATTTTTGGGCTGCGTTTTGCAGCCAAGCAATAAGCGCTCCACTCCTCTCGTCATCTTCGCACTCATTGTCAGAAAAATCGATTCGCTTGTCAGTTTGTTAGACTGCTGCAGAAGTCGGATTCCTCTTAAAACTCTGGCAATGCTTTCTACAAACTTCCCCCTCTCCACATAGAGCTAACTTCGCGGCTGAAGACTCCTTGCCAATGTGTGATGCTTTTCGGATTGTCGCTTCGCTGTGGTCCCCTCGTCAACGTGATTCCGACTCGAGAGGCGCACTTTTCTGTCGGGTCTTATTAGCGACGACCATGTGCACATTCTTCGTCTACTTCGTTGAGACAAGTGATCGGCGCGAAGCGTTTGCTTTGGTTAAGTCCATATTTCCGGTTGGTCATTTTGCTTTAAAAGAACCTTCCATCTTGCAGCATCAGGAAAAGGAGAAGAAGCTACGACGCTTCGTGCCTCGCCCTGAGGTGGCCGACGTGGACTGCGCCCGCCTCTTCGCCGACGACATCGGTTACCTCGCCTCGCTGAGCGGCGACTCCCGCCGCCCCATGAAGCCTTCAAACCAGGTCCTGTTGATGGCAAAAAATTAATCTGATGAGCATTCTTTGCAGACGAATATGACATGCGAAGCGATCCGCGAGCGTGTCCATCCTCTCGGCGACGACGAGCGCTTCACCGCCCTCAACTTCTCTCTCGCCTTTGCCCGCATCGTCTACAAAGTATTCTCTAACAACCTTACTCTGTATCTATGAACTCTGTGAAAAGAGGCAATTTGCAAGACTACGAGGTTCTGGAGCTGCAACTCGCAGCAAGTTATCACTCGAAAAACCAATTCTGCTTCTCCGTCGACTCAAAGGCCGACAAGGAGTTTTTCGAGAAGATCCTCCGCCTTGCTAACTGCCTCAGCAATGTTCATCTTTCCGAGCAGAGACACGATATCGACAGTACGGGACACTACATGAACATTGTAAGAGAAAAACATAAATAACGGCGTTACAGGCTCACCACGACTGCCTCGAGATCCTCGACAGGCTGGGAGACTGGAAGTACGTCTTCCTTCTGCAGGTTAGTTAAGCAAGAAAGAGAAATACTGAGCAGAACCATGATATTATGATCAAAGCGCCACACGAGATCGCCGCCATTTTCAAAGAATACGGCGGTGCCAACGATGTCGAAATGCGAAATCTGATAGGTGGACGGTACAACGCGAGCTTGGATTGGACTCCCAAGGGTCTTCGCCTTTTCCGAAACGGTGTGTGACGTTTGCGACGAAAGGCGTAGAGGGACAACTAAGGTTCATGTTGATTTTCTACAGAATCGTCGGTGCCTGCGAAGACGTTAACGACGCCTCTGAAATTTATTACGGGCGGGTTGGCCTGCGCGTTGTCCCGAGAAGCGGTCGATTACCTTGTCCGCCAACTGGATCTCTCGCGTCTGCTACATCAACTAAACAACAATGTGCATCGTCTTCTCTTTCTTTTTACAAATTGAGTCGCGAGGCGCACTTTGTATGGGTCGCCGGTCGCGTTCGCGTAACTCAGAACATAGCGCATTTTCAGACCTTCTATGGTGTGGACGAAGAATTGTTGCCGACTCTCCAGGTCAACGAGCATATCGGTCTGCCCGGTCGCTTTACAGACCAATGTCTAAAGAGGAAAGGAAGCCTCTTCACATACTCGACGAAGCACACACATTGGCGTAATGGGGTTAGTTTTTAGTGTGCTTCTTTTGTTTCTGCTTTAATGAACATAAAAGCATAGAAATTATTTAGTGGACAGCAAATCCGGGTGACTGTCTCACGGGGAACGTCCGCCACTACGTCTGCATATTTGGCGTTGAAGACCTCAAAGATATGGCAGAGGTGCCCCAGATCATGGCTAACAAGATGCTCCCAGAGTTTGACTGGGCAGCCATCTCTTGTGTGTTTCGTCTTTGTTGCAAAAAAGATTGACAGGCACGGCCGAGTTGGTTTTCAATCGCACCTTTCTCAACCAGGACGATCATCCGTTGCATATGGACTACTATGAAAACCTGCCGCATGTGAGTTTATGATTGTTGTTTGATAGCAAAGCACATTCTTAGGTCCGCTATCACAAGCAACGTAGCGACCCTAACTTTCGCATCGAGAATTTTGCCTGCGAGAGCAAGTTGACTTGAACTACGGCTGGCGCAAGGCGAGAGTCTTCCCCGAGAGCGCCACTTCGACCACAACAACGCCAAACACCACAGCTCCGACGACAAACGTCACAGCTTCGAACACAACATCGTCGGCCACAGCCACCCCCCGTCACATCTGGCTACAACATCCACTAGGAAGAAACGCGAAACCAAAGTCAAGAAGAGTGAAGTTTCCATGGGCAAGGAGCGTGAAGTTGCCAATAAATAAAATCCTTTCTTTTTAGTCTTCATTAAAGGAACTTAAATAAACAGCGGTGTGATCAAAAGTAAGAGCCCGGCGAGAGGGACAACAAGACGTTTTGAGCGGTTACGGGGGTTTCACCCTTAAGAGACGAGAGAGTTTGAGATTTTTATACTGGCACATCAACGAGGATGTTAGTGCAACACTTTCCAACACCTGTTGATGGGCACAGACAGTATTGCTGATTATTGTGGACGCAGATTTTCTGACAGTGTTCGCAGATTAAAATTTGCTTTAGTAAAAATACTTATATTGTATTAAGCACAATTCTCTTCGCCGGGGGCAGCATGAATCGCAAGAGTTTCCCTGCATTTTGGGACAGCACTTTCATCGTCTCACTGGCGTGAATGACGAGAAAGGTCACCAGTTTTAAAAAGAAGAGATTTTATTCGTTGGTAACTTCCCGCTTCTCGGTAACTCGCTGCTTCTTAGCTTTGGAAATTCCAAGTTTCTTGACGACGGTAACTTCATGCTTCTTGATTTTGGTAACTTTAGGCTCCTTGCCTACGGAAACCTCACGCTTCTTGGTCTTGGTAACTTCTCGCTTCTTGGCCTTGGCAACTTTTGGCTCCTTGCCTACGGAAACTTCACGCTTCTTGGTCTTGGTAACTTCTCGCTTCTTGGCCTTGGTAACTTTAGGCTCCTTGTCCACGGAAACTTCACTCTTCTTGGTCTTGGTAACTTCTTGCTTCTTGGTCTTGGTAGCTCGTTGCTTCTTAGTAGTTGCAGTCAAAGTTGATGTGGTGGAAGTGGTTGTGGCCGATGATGTTTTGTTCGAAGTTGTGACGCTTGTCGTCGGAGTGCTGCTGGTGAAAGTTGTGCTTGTTGTTGTCATGGTTGTAGTGGTGATAGGCGGTGTTGTGGGCGTCGTAGGGAAGAGTCTCGCTTTGCGCCAGCCCCAGTTCAGGTCGAACTTGCTCTCGCAGGCGAAGTTCTCAATGAGGAAGTTGGGTTCTTTGCGCTGCTTGTGATAGCGGACCTGCGCTTTTCTCTTGTACGTCGTTTAAAGCTCACATGCGGCAGGTTTTCATAGTAGTCCATATGCAGAGGATGATCATCCTGACCGAGATAGGTGCGGTTGAATATCAGCTCGGCCGTGCCTGACAATCCTCCTTGCAACAAAGATAAAACACACAAGAGATGGCTGCCCAGTCAAACTCAGGAAGCATCTTGTTAGCCATGATCTCGGGCACTTCAGCCATGTCTTTGAGGTCTTCAACGCCGAATATGCAGATTGCGTGACGAACATTTCCCGTGAGACAATCGCCAGGCCACTTAAAAATTCATAAAATTTCTTTGCTAATAGTAAGTAAAACACTCAAGAAGTACAAACTAACCCCGGTAAGCCAATTGGTATGCTTTGTGGAGTAAGTGAGCATGCTTCCTTTTCTCTCCAAACACTGGTCCGTGAAGTGACCGGGTAGACCGATATGCTCATTGACTTGGAGGGTCGGCAGCAGCTGTTCGTCAACAACGAAGTACGTCTAAGATGATTTTTTTTTTCTTTAAAAGGGAGAGTCACGTTGTTATTGAGTTGATGTAAAAGTGGCCAGAGGTCCAGTTTACGGACGAGGTAATCGACGGCTTCTCGAGACAACGCGCAAGCTACTCCGCCCGAAATAAATTTGAGCGGAGTCGATAAATTTTTCGCCGACACTGACGATTCTGAAAAATCATTTTGAAGCTGAGTCGAGTAGCTTTTGCGAATATTGCTTTAATGCCTTTAATGTCCTCTATTTATTCAAAAAAAAAGGTAACGCACCGTTTCGGAAAAGGCGAAGACCCTTGGGAGTCCAATCCAGGCTTTTGTCATACCGTCCTTCCTTCAGCTTGTTCATCTCGACGTCGTTGGCGCCGCCGTATTCGTTAAAAATGGCGGCGATCTCGTGTGGCGCTTTGATCATAATATCATGGTTCTACTCAGAATTTTTCTTTCTTGCTCAGTGTTAACTAACCTGCAGAAGGAAGACGTACTTCCAGTCTCCAAGTCTGTCGAGGATCTCGAGGCAGTCGTGGTGAGCCTGTAACATATGTAATTATTTATGTTTCCCTCTTACAATGTTCATGTAGTGTCCACCACTGCTGACATCGTGTCTCTGCTCTGGAACATGCACGTTGGGGAGACAGGTATCGAGGCGGAGAATCTTCTCCAAAAACTTCTTGTCGGCCTTTGAGTCGACGGAGAAGCAGAATTGGTTTTTCGAATGATAACTCGCTGCGAGTTGCAGCTCCACAACCTCATAATCCTGCAATAAGAGTCTCTTGTCACAGAGTTCATTGAAACAGCAAGGCGTTTATTATTGGAAAATATTGTACTTTGTAAACTATGCGGGCGAAGGCGAGAGAGAAGTTGAGAGCGGTGAAGCGCTCGTCGTCGCCTAGAGGATGGACACGCTTACGGATCGCCTCGCACGTCATATTCGTCTGCAAAAATGTCTCATAATCAGGTTCACTTTCGTGCATTCAGATCAACTTAGGCACCGCTGCATATTGACGATTTAGGCTAACGATAATAACTCGGACAATTTCTAAGTCCGCCAGGTTCCCTCAGTTCCCTTATTTTTGATCACTTTTTGAACATCGAACGGTTGACTACGCTATTCTCAGCTCATTGTCAGCCACATGCTGCAGATCGCGAAGCTCAAAAGTCGCGTTTTTTTTTGGGGGGGGGGGGGGTAGCCAGATCGTGCAAAGGTTCTATTCCGAAAGGTTCTATTTCGAGCAGTTCTATTTCGGGGGAGCGCCTAATTTCACCAGTCTTTCGCTTGCTCGTGGTGCTAAGATTGTTGAGAACCTGGTTGGAAGGCCTGAAGGGGCGTCGGTGGCCGCCCGTGAGCGAGGCGACGTAGCCGATGTCGTCGGCGAAGAGGCGGGCGCAGTCCACATCGGCCACCTCAGGGCGAGACAAGAAGCGCCGCAGCGTCTTTATCTTTTCCTGAAGATTAGGACTGCAATTTCTTTTGTCTTCTAAACAGGGATGTTGGTTTAAGAAAATTTTCGAGCTGTAGAACGTTGAGTTTTCGGTGGTCGTCCCGTTGTGTTTTCGTTGAAATCAAAAAGAAATAGCAAAACGTTGTTTTCCAAGTCAATAAAAGTCTGGCATATAAATATGCCCCCCCCCCCCAATTTTTCCACTGAAAATTTTCATCTTGCTGTTTCGTTTTTCTTTTCCTACTCAGAATCTTATTGCCTATCCAAAAAAGGCTTTTTCGTTGATTGGATAAAAATTGCGGGGAGCTCTCGCAGGCTTCTTGTGCCAAGGGAGGGGGGGGGGGGGTTTCGGAAAACCTATAGCGGCTTTTGTTGAAAGAAAAACCCCGTTTAACGGGTGTTTCGTTTAACGCACATCCGTGCTTCTTTGCAGCTTGACCCACCGGAAATCCGGAATCATCCGAGGGGAACGCGTCACGTCGATCGGAGATCTTAATGAAGTAGACGAAGAGCGTGCAGACGGCCGCCGCGAAGAAGAGCAGACCCAGGAAAGCGCCTCTCAAGTCCGACCACATCCCGTAGACACTCGGACAACAACAGAATGCACGACGAATTCATCACAAGTATTCAAGCCTGCCTTACCGGCACAATATTTGAATACGTTAAGAAAATGTCTCTTGGAAGTGGTTGCTAAAAATGACAGAGTATTTTCAAGCACCAACGTGTCTCTACCGTTCTGGGACCGTGTGCGGTTGTCGCATACAGGGACGCACAAATAGGATTGTTTGATAAGCGTGAACTCGCGAGCATGAAATGACCAAGAGTGATAGAATCGCGTGCAGTTCATACTTCCCAGGTTTTACACACATAAGACGTGGACAAAGCCAGGCCAGGCAATCGCAGAGAGCCAGCTACTTCACCCCCTATGATCCATTCCCTTCGCTCACAGTGTGATCGAATCCATTGATCTTCAGCCAGTTGGTGAATATCTCAAACAGGAAGAACCTCGTAGGCAAAAGGAAAGAAGTCTCGCAGAATATCGCGGGCTTGTTCTTGAGTACCCAACACCGCACCTAAAGGCACTTTAAGACCATTTCCCTCTTCCAACCTTCGATGTCGATCTTGAGCATGAGGCTTTTGCTGCCTCTCGAAGAGGCCGAATCCGCAAGCGGCAAGGGCCAACACCGCTCCTAAAGGCATTTTAAGACCATTTCCCTCTTCCAACCTTCGATGTCGATCTTGAGCATGAGGCTTTTGCTGCCTCTCGAAAGGGCCGAATCCTCAAGCGATCAGCGGGACGACGGACGATGCCGACTCCGCGGCGAGACCGGCATACAATAATAGTGAAATTCGAATTCAAATTGCTCATTACTGACTCACGCTACCTCGCTACCTTCAGCAACAGACATTCGTGCTTAAATTAAAGTCTACGAATGTAGTGCAAAATGCAAACATGCAATCTTGGAATTGAACCTGGTCCGACGAACCACAGAAACGTGGATTGTTGAACAAGTAGTCTTCCTCGTCCTCATTTTTTTGTATTATAGTTTCACGCAGTAGGAAAAAGTTTTATCAAAGAGGTTAAGAGCGGAGAATGGGCAAGGGATGAGCTTCGGTGTTGAAGACCCAGTGATCGAAGGAGAGCACCGAGGACGGCGCGAAAGTCAGGAATGCGTACTTCAGGGTCTCGGCCAGGAAGAACGTCTCCTGGTTGTCTTTGATGCCCTGATCGAATGCAGTCTTTTCTTCTTGCTTGTTCAACTACCTCTGAGACGTTGTAGACATTCTTAAGGCCGGCGAAGCCAAAAGGCTGTCGACAGTGCTTGTCAATTGCCAGCACCGCGTCCCAAACCCATTCGCGATACATCTAAACAACTGTCAAAGAACGATTTCAAATTACAACACCTCTTTGCCGGTAAAACGCCACAGATAGAAAAACGCCTCGATGACCTCGGGACGTAAAATATTGTAATTTCCAACCGGGGAACTAAACTTCTATGTGAACTTTTTTAGACGATACTTGTTGACTGCTTCATAACCGTCTCCGAAGCGAAAGACTTCGGGGCCGAGATGAGTCGGAGCACGAATATAACTCTCGTGGCACGTCCGAGCTAGCTCTTCAGCTAGTTTGATCGTGTTGTTCTGCAATTTCCTCTCTACAAATCAGTCTCAACCTTGTCTTCTGGTCGATTTACGTATTGCGCCTCGAGGACGAACAAGCCGACGATGAAACAAGTCAAATGCTGCATCTCCGTCACGTTCGTGCCGCTCTTTACTTGACCAATGTACGTGAGTCCGCTTTCCGATTGAAAGACCAATCTAGAGCCTTTTTTGTTTCCCTTTGAATGCCTCTTCTTGATGGCCGCTGAGGCACTTCGGTGCATCTTTCTGGCTTGATAGTCGGTTCGATTGGACTGAAGCCAGGACTTGAGGAGGTATTCGTAGAAGGAGTCGGCATCGCCGGCCACCGTGAACCGCGAGTCGAGCATCTCGCCTGACTCGGAGTACTCGGAAGCGAAGAGACCATCCCAAGTCTTCGCTTCGGCCATCACATCACGAATGCGGCGCGCCTGCAATCTCCTGAAATTATTCACACAGCAATTAAATACCTTAATCTCGAAAATCTTCTTGCCGCTTGCCCGTGAAAGCTGTATGAACTCGAGGTGGAGGGAGCCGAACTCGGAGAGTTTGCTCGATTGAAAGATCCGATGGGCAAAGTGCGGCAGCATGTGGTTTCCCACTGCCAGGGCCTTTTCCCTAGACAAATTCAGTGCACAAAGAAGTTTGCATGGAGAGAAAAGCTTCTTCATTGACGAACAGGTAAAAGGACTCGTTGGTTAGCGTATGAAGGGAGAGGAGGCCGCCGAGGAGGCGGATCGTTGTCTCGAAGACCAGCTGCCCCTTCTGCTTTCGAATGTCAAACTCGTCGCGAATCCAAGCGCGAGCCTGCAGCATTTGAAATTAAAAGACTATCAGAGATAAAGTCCGATCCCGATCTGTAGGCAATCACTCTTTAGTAGCCAATTCCGCGGTTACTGTTGATTCCGTTTTATTGACCTGCTCGTACTCCTCCCGAAGTCCCATGAGATAAAGCGTGTCGGCGGCGTCTACGATCGTCGCTCCGAGTGGCGCCGTCGTAAAGGTGCCGCCAAAGTATGGAGCACAGGCTCGAGGTTGAACTTCGTTCGCGCCCCAGGAACAGTTTCGGTAGCCTGCAGCTACAATCAAATTCGGCATTTGGAAACCTTTCCAGGCATGCCGCATCATTTCTTTCACTTTTTCTCGTCGACTATCAGCAACTAAACACAATCTCTCCAAAAGTGGACTGTACTTTTCTCGGGTATTTCTGGCATGAAATTGAGTCGTTGAATGCCTGTGTACATCACAACAACGACGCCGACGTAGGAAAACACAAAGACGCCGACTAGCGGAATCAAAAGCTGTGCGCGTTGTGAGGGATAGTAATGGCGCTCTCACGCATTTGCTGGGTGGACGCATCTCGGAGCTGCGAGGAAACGAAGAATGATTTAGTTTTTGTCGTTTTTGCTTCCGCATATCAGACACTCATAAATGAATTTGCCTGACTCTCTATGTCGCATAATTTAATGACCGTCGGCAACAGCTTTGGATCTGTCATTCTTTTTGCGAATTCATATCGTCGCTCGCCACTGGGGGATGCGGTCGTTTTCCTTGTATGCTCCACTTCTTCGGTCTCGAATCACGGCGTCGGCTCTATCCTGCCAAGGCGTGTTACGACGCCTAGCTCAATTTCGAAGTAGCTGGAGAGTTACAGCGGAAATGCCCTGGAAGGCCGAAGATGGAGGCAAGGGAGGAGTGCTGAACTTGTCTAGTTGCTTCGGCCGGTCCTTCAACTTTCTCTTCGACAAAGTCAGATCACCCCACCCTGAAGAATCCACCCTCAAGTGAAAACGTGCAGAAAGATATAGCATTTGTGGAGTCTTAAAAATGTGGTTTATTTTGGTATAGGAAGACACAAGAGGAGGTTTTCTTATTTTCGAACTTCCGCTCGGGGATGTACTGTTAACGAATTTTTGGTTAGCGACAAGGCGGTGGGAAATTTTCAGTCTCGAAATCCCAGTGTTTACCTCTCTTTTACCATCTCTCTTACCATCTCTCTAGTGTACACAAGCGGCTTCAGCCGCAACGCAGTGGCTCCTCGTCTTGCGCAAGAAGACTTGAAGTATCCTCCTCGCCACTCAATAAAGTGTTCTCTTGTTTTTCTGAACAAGCCGACTATAGGCGGCTCTCGCGACTGGTTGAGTCTTTAACCCAGATAACGCTCACTTCCCACTCTCTTCAAGAAACTTCTGCGATAAATTGTTCTCGAAGAAATCCTCCCACTCCCTGCTCTTCTGTCTTCTGGCAAATGCCCTTCACTCATTCCCTGGTTCGCTGCCGTCGGTGGGCCCACGGCTGTGTCTTCCACAAACAAACAGCAAAACAAGGATGCCGAGATGGGTGGAGCCTCAAGTCGATTATTTAGGTGCTCGACCCCGTAAGGAGCCTGTTCCCTTTTTTGAGACTTGGCATCCCTTTACAAATTTTCGATTCCCCGTGTTCTTATCCCTCATGTTCATTCTCAATTCGCTTTAAATTATTTCCAAAGCGGTGCGATAGAAATGCACTTTGACTAGAATATTCACAACACCCACGACAAGAACATAAATATACTGGCTATGAATTAGAGCATTAACGCATCACTCTAATAAGCGTGATGAAAACGTTCTCAATAATCAAACGAAAAATTTAGGTTTGGGACACTGCGAATAGCACGGAGATCGAGTAAAGATTGTAAGAGACGCTGACAATCGGCGGTCCGACCGCAGAAATGGGATACGTTTCAGAAAGTTGCCAATTAAAAGGCTTCATTTCGGGAGGGCTAATTAGTTGGATGAAGACTGAAGACTAAAAGAAAAGATTTTATTCATTGGTAACTTCACGCTTCTTGGCCTCGGTAACTAGCTGCTTCTTAGCTTTGGCAACTCCAAGTTTCTTGACGACGATAACTTCAGGCTCATTGCCCTTGGTAACTTCACGCTTCTTGGCCTCGGTAACTTCCCGCTTCTCGGTAACTCGCAGCTTCTTAGCTTTGGTAACTCCAAGTTTCTTGACGACGATAACTTCAGGCTTATTGCTTTTGGTAACTTCTCGCTTCATGGCCTTGGTAGCTCGTTGCTTCTTAGTAGTTGTAGCCAGAGTTGATGTGGCGGAGGTGGTTGTGACCGATGATGTTGTGTTCGAAGTTGTGACGCTTGTCGTCGGAGCGGTGGTGGTGGAAGTTGTGCTTGTCGTTGTCGTGGTTGCAGTGATTGGCGGTGTTGTGGGCGACGTGGGGAAGAGCCTCGCTTTGCGCCAGCCATAGTTTAAGTCGAACTTGCTCTCGCATTGAAATGTCTCGATGCGGAAGTTGGGGTCGCTACGTAGCTTGTGGTAGCGGACCTGCGCTTTTCTCTTGTACTTCGTTTAAAAATTACATGCGGCAGGTTTTCATAGTAGTCCATATGCAGAGGATGGTCATCCTGACCGAGATAGGTGCGGTTGAAGATCAACTCGGCCGTGCCTGTCAATCTTCTTTGCAGCAAAGATAAAACACACAAGAGATGGCTGCCCAATCAAAGTCGGGGAGCATCTTGTTGGCAGTGATCTCGGGCAACTCTGCCAGGTCCTTCACGTCTTCGACGCCGAGCACGCAGCTAAAGTGACGTTGCCGGCCCGTGAGGCAGTCACCCCTCCACTGAAATAGTTTCGTCAAATCTTTGTTTTGGTTTTAGAAAGAAAAACGCACTCGCAACATTGTGCAATTTTGGTTGACGTGAAAGGCTAGTGCTAACAGACCCAGTCTCCTTGCCAGTTAGAATGCCTTGTGATATAGGGCAAAGGAAGGTCGGTCAGTCGCAAACAGTGGTCCGTAAAGCCGCCAGGAAGCCCGAGAACTTCGTTGGCCTGAAGAGTAGCCAATGAGATCTCATCCGCGCCGTAGTTATCCTGAATTAATATGTTTTCAAAATAATTAGTTAAAAAAAATAACTGGATGATTGAGCTGTTGAAGGAAGCGTGAAAGATCCAGCACATGAAGGAGGTGGCGCACGGCCGCAGGTGTCAGCGACGCCTGAGCGCTGCCCACGACAAGGTTGAGAGGCTGTCTTGCTGCGTTCGAAGTGGCCATAGACTCTAGAAGAATATCTCAATTATGTAAATAAGAATATTTCTAGACCGTTACGGAAGATCCTGAGTCCATTCGGTGTCCAGTCGAGGCTCTTGTTGGCGCGCCTCCAATCCATCCACCTCACTTCGACGTCGTTGACGCCACCGAAAGTGCTGAAGATCTTCGCCATTTCGAATTGCGACTTCATGATCACGTCGTGGTTCTAAAGTTTCTTCGTTAACTGATTTGTTTATATTAATGAACCTGTAAAAGAATGACATATCTCCAGTCTACATAATGCTCTAGAATCTTCAAGCAGTCGAGATGAGCCTTAGAGCAGTATTAGAGTTTGGTGGCTTTTACCAGTGTCATAAAATGACCGCTACTATCGACGCTACGTCTTTCTTCAGGCAAATGCACGTTGGGGAGGCAGATGGCGAGGCGGAGTATTTTCTCGAAAAACTCCTTGTCGGCCTTTGAGTCGACGGAGAAGCAGAATAGATTTTTCGAATGATAACTTGCTGCGAGTTGCAGCTCCAGAAACTCGTAGTCCTGCAAATTGCCTCTTTTCACAGAGTTCATAGATACAGAGTAAGGCTTTGGCTGTTTGACAATACTTTGTAAACGATACGGGCAAACGCGAGGGAGAAGTTGAGAGCGGTGAAGCGCTCCTCGTCGCCGAGAGGATGGACACGCTCGCGGATCGCCTCGCATGTCATATTCGTCTAAAGAATGTTTATCAGAATCATTTTCATGCATTCAGATCAGCTCAGGCAACGCAGCATTGCAGGGTTGGGCACTTTTGGCAAGCTCGCCTTCACAAAATCGCAAATCACAAAATTTGCCTCTAATTACAAATTCACAGCACAAAAATCTTTAAAATATAAGTGAAATTCTGCATTCACAAATTAACCTAATATAACAAGTTGTAGCCATCCTGACATCCTTACGTTGTGACCAAAATTTTGCTATGAGGTTTTTATGCCGCCCAAACAACTTTTCTATAGCAATACGATGC
>JAQIXL010000837.1:0-24090 GCA_034700245.1 Poikilolaimus oxycercus
TGTCGACGGCTGCCGAGCAGACGAAGTCGCCCGCCACGGCCATCGCCGCCCCGGAGCCGTCGAAGCCGCCGACGGCCATCGCCCCGCCGCCGCAGTAGCATCATCCAGAATCCCTCATCCCTTCCCTAGCGTCAATAAACTTCGTTCCGAATTTGTTGCTTGACACTCAAGATCCCTCATCTGGTCCTAGGTAAAGATTGGCTGTTGACTGATGTCAGGAGCGGAGCTGATTGGGACTTCGACGACAACAGTGACAATGAGGATTTGCATAGAGAGTTCCGCTTACTCGTGTAGTGTTTCATTCCTTCGTTGTCCCACTTTTGCCACTTTTGCCGAATAGCTTGTACAACAGCCATGTGGCTTCGATGCTCTTGAGGATCAGAATCGCTTGCTAAACTTCGCGGGCATGGCAGTTGGTAAACCTCGTGCCATGCAATGGCGATGGTTGTTATAATTCACCAAAGCCGTTTCGTCTTTGGTTTTTGTTTTGTAGTTGTATCGAATTGCTCATAATCACACCTTTTTCTTGCAGAGCTCGTTGTACGCTGCTCTGACTGACGGGTGAAGAATGGGTAACGAGGGTTCGAAGGTAATGAATCAAGTTTCTATCCCTTTCCTTCACTATTCATTTGGTCTTGCTCACAATTCTACTCTTCACGCTTGTTTCTAATGACAAGCTTGGCTTTCAGAATCGTGGTGGTGGGCCGTCGACTAGTGGTACGGGCGTTAAGTCTGCACTTGGCATTAAATCTCAGGTTAGAATTATATCGTTTCAAATCATGCTGCTTTTTTGCCTTCCACTTGTCTCTTTACCTTGTTTTTCTTGCAGCCATCGTCTTCCCTCGTGCAGAAACATTTGGATAATGCGCGGAAGACGCGTGTGCTGCAGCTGAAGCAAAGCAACTTGAAGAAGGTACCCGAACAGCTCGCCGAGGTTCGTTCTTCATAGTGCGTTTATCGTGATCTCTAGGTGGGCGACATCTTGCGGAATTTGGACATGAGTCATAACCGCCTGAAGGAGTTACCGACGTTCATTGGCAGTTTCGTCCAACTTAGACAACTTCATCTTAGTGACAACGTTCTAGAAGAGCTACCCGATGAGGTTTGGTTCTAGTATTGCTTTGGTTTACAGAATTTTTAGATCGGACAACTGAAGAACCTGGAGACACTGAATGTTGCCAATAACCAGCTCCAACGACTACCGGATTCATTTGCAGCTCTAAATTCCTTGAAGGTTTTTTTCTTGTGGGTATCAGGCTCCGATTTCAGACCTTGACAATGGCAAGCAACAAGTTTTCTATCTTTCCGGTAGTTATCACGCGACTTGTCTACATCGATACGGTCGATCTTTCCGCGAATACTATTTCTGAACTTGCAGATGAGGTTTGCTCGTATCATTTCCTAAAAGTGATCTTTTTAGATTGGTAATCTAAAAGCGATGGAACTGAATTTAAACCAGAATAGCTTAGGGGATATCAACCCAGCCATTGTACAGTGTCCAAGATTGAAGGTCAGCTCACTACTTCCTACATCAAACTTGACTTTCAGGTATTACGCGTGGAGGAGAATTGCCTTCAAAAGACGGCCTTCTCAAAAGCGATCTTGGCCGACTCGCAGATCGCGCTCATCGCTTACGCGGGAAATCTATTCCAGGTTTTGCATCACTTTTCGGCGATGAGAATGTTCTTAGGATCGAGACTTCCAAGGTCTCAATGGTTACGCCGAATATCAGGAGCGATTTACAGCTACAAAGCGAAAAATGTAAACATTCTATACTTGGTGTATAATATTTATTACAATGCTATCCAATTGTGGGATTGCAATTGTGTCTTGCCATGTGCTACTTCCTTATTATGTCGCTTCGAACACAAACATACCAAGTAGAAATGGTTTTATCTAAACTGCCGTGCAAATGTTTTCACGTTCTAGTCATGGCAATCCCATGAAGATACCGAATAAACGTTTATACATGAGTTTGAGGTGGTCTTTGGCCTTCCGTTAACCTTCGGCAAGATTTCAAAAACGCCTTTTGCATCGCCGCGTGCATATGAGAATCTTTGAACTTTTTGTTATCTCAATGATTTTGCAGTCAGCTTTGTGAACAATGTTTCGCAAGAAGTTCGCGGTACGCAGCAACACGGCTATGCGTAATTCTGATCGGTTCGTCTCCTTTCGGTGGCATTTAATGCTTGTTTTGTAGAAGAAAACTGATCGCGCGATCGTCACTGGAGGTTGGTGAACTCATGCAGACTCAGCACAATAAGTCAGCTGTAAGTTCCTTTGCAGCTGTTCATTCATGTACTTTAACTTTTGTTCCAGGCGGCGCATGTTCGCGCGATGTCTTCTCTCGTCGCTCCCTTCCAAATCTACACGTTTGACAAAGAGCCACTCTTTTTCGAAGTTGATGGAGATATCACCTTGTTTCCCACATGTGAGTTGTCTCGCTTCTTTTGCGGATCTCACTTTCTTGCAGTGTATCTCACATGGCTTGACCTGAGCGTTGTGCCGACATTGCTCATCGATGAGAACACATTTATCTATCTGGAGAATGGCGCCGACCTTATGTTGCCAGGTTTTGAACCGTTCTTTTGGAATTCGGTTCGAATTTAGGTGTGATCCGCTCTCCGAAGGTTCCGTTTCCCGAATTTCCACGGGGTTCTGCGGTGGCGATCGCTTGTTACTCAAGGTCGAGAGGTGGTGTCGTCGGGCCCATGGCCGTTGGACGTGCCATTTTCTCGTCAATGGAGATGATCGCCAATGGCATGAAGGGTCGTGGCGTCGAAATTCTTCACCTGTTTCGAGACGAGCTGTGGTTAGAGGAACTCTTCACATCGACAATGTATCATGTGCAGGTCGTTTGGCTCACGTATCCAGCCTCCTCTTCGTGATATGGGAGAACTGGTGAAGCGCGTGGATGTGAAGAACGAAGAAGACTTTCCTGCCCTTGGAAGCCTCTCCGTCAAGGAGACTTCACCTCCACAACAAGAAGAACAACCTGAAGAGGCAAGTTGCGACATTTCGTATCACACTTTGCAGGTGTCGAATGAGACAGCTGTCGAGGAGATCGTCGAGGAAGCTCCTCCATCTACGGATTCAATGGAGGAAATGGTTAAAATCTTGGTTGAGGCTCACCCCGGACTTTAGCTAAACCGTGTCTTTCTTTGCGCGGTTAAGTATCGTCTCGGCAAGTCGGTTACTCTGCCGTTCGATGTGGGACAGTTTTATTCGCAATGTCTTCTCAAGTGTGTGCCTGCAGGTCGTCGTTTGGATATGAAGAAGGTGTGTTATCGCATTAGTTTTTGCAAAAGAGCACGTTTCAGACAAAGTACAAGAAGTTCTCTACTTTCCTTACTGAAGTCAATAATGGTGAAGGAGGATGGATCGTACAGATTACGTCGAAGGCCAAGGGATTGGATCAAATCTCCGAGGTGCAGCTTGTCATTGTGAAATCATTGTTGAATGTTGAATTTTGCAGATTAATTGGGAACATCCGGCTTTGACGGGTTTTCGTGTAACGGATGAGCGACCCAAGGACGAGGAGACGAGTAGAGCCCCGAAGATCGAGGTATCAATAGACATTTCGACAACGACCTTGTTGATCTAGGGTCCGACGATCGCGGAGTTCTACAGTGTGACGGACGCGGTGTTGCCGTTCTTCGGTTTAATCGGCGTTCCGAAGGGAGAAAAGCTCTCGGTGCCCGATCTGAGAGATAAGATCACCCATTATGTCAAGACTCAGGTTTTCTCATACTTCGAAGTCAATGGAAAATGTTTAGGGACTTCAAACTGGCAAGAAAGTGCGTCTCGACCCGACCCTTGCACAGGTCTTGAAGGTTTCTGATGAGTCTCTCGACTGGAACACTCTTATTCAGAATGTTCATCCTTTTGTTGACAATTATCTTCAGATCGTCGCCAAGATGACTAAGACCTTTGTGCTCCGCTTGCCCGACGGTCGTGAGATCGTGAAGAAGAACAATCTTCCGAAAATCACCTTCAAGGTTTGAAAGAGATTTTGTCTCAAACAAATCTTCAGGTGGAACAACGTATGGGCAACAAGAAGATGACCCTCGTGAACAATCTAGCCACTTACGGAATTGAACCGAAGAGAATCTGTCAAAAGATCCAGGTTTGTGGAGGCTTGCCTTTCCTATTCTTTCTCTTCAGGTGGGCACGGCGTCAAGCGCGACGGTGAACGAGGAGGCGGTCAATTGTGAGGGTCCTCAGTTGGCGGTGCAAGGAAATCAAGTGAGCTCTTGAAAGATCTCAAGAGAAAGAATGTTCAGGTCGCTTTCATCGCGGAACTTCTCACCAACGAATATGGAATCGACAAGAAATATCTCGAAGGTCTGGAATTGGCGGCGAAAAAGAAGAAATAACCATTGGAGGCGATCTAGTTTTTGTTGCTCTTCTTCTTTAATGCGGGAAATCGAACGGGTGAAAGGTGAAGCCCGGTATTCAATTAGCAATTTATCTGTTGATTAGGAAAGCTTGAAAAAATTTGCTGAGTAAATTGTCCCTTGATATTGCTTGAACGGGAATTCAAAAGGTTAGGGAAGTTGAAGTTCTGAGAGGTTAAATTTCTAGAGACAAAGAAGCAAGGAATAATCGAGCGAGTCACAATGCGTCATAAGTCGAAGAGGAAGAGAAAGAAGAGCATCACTCTGCCCTTCTACACGTATCCGAAGTTCCGTCGTTTTGCTTGGTACAAAAGGCAGATTCGTCGACTTTGTACTTATGTCAAGTAGTTAGTGGAACTTTTTTCGTTTTAGCCTCAATGTCCCTAGTTAAGAAGACTTATTGATTCAGTACCCTTTTTACAATAACGGGTGTGTCCCCGGTGATCTCCTTTAAGTCATGGGTTCAAGAGAACAATTGACTATGTATATAAAGAACCCGATTCTATGAGATGAAGGAGTGCCTCAGAGTGAATAAATTCCTTTTATCTATCTCTTATTGAGATGGTTACCCGAATTTGAAGTAGTTGGAAGATGAGTTGAAGTTGACTTCATTCCACGGGAAGGACGAATTTCTCTGAGGGGATCGCCTTGGTGTGGACGCCTGTGGCTATGATCTGTCCGTCTTGCTTCCGACGCATTTCCGCCGAAGTGAAGGCGAGACGCTTTCCCCATTTCACCACCTAAATAACTTGATCTTGTTGACTGAGAAGACTTCTTACTCTCGCATCGACCACGCAAGTGTCGCCGATCTTCGCCGTGTTCAGATATCTGCAAAGAGATCTGTCTGAAGCGGTGGTCTGAGGCGGCCTAGGGTACACTCTGGCCGAAATAACGGCGGGACAAATAACGGCTGGAGTTGAAGCTTTTGCAAGCATTCCGCTTGTCTTTGGGCGTTTACTACTTGGTTTCCTTGTAAAGTCAACTTCTCCACCCAAGCAGACGACGCGGAGGGAGACAACTCTCAAACTAGACTCCGAAAGGGTCGAGCAGCGAGCACTCGGACGTGCATCCCAAGATGCGCTCGGCACTTGTGAAATGCCCGATGGAGTCGGCAAGGAGAGGGAGGGGGCAAAGTCCGCGGAGGAGACGGGGAGAAGGGAGGCGACTTCGAGGAGAAAGACGAGAACGAACGTGATGTGGAGGTCGACGGAGAAGCCGGGATTCGCGCGTGGAGTGGCGAGAAGAGCTGAAGACGTGACAGTGTCGATGAGGGAGGAGGTGAAGCCTGCAAGAGAGAGACTTGGAGGAGAGAGGGGAGGAGAAACCTCCATGAAGAGTGCCGAAGACATTGGTGTTCTCCTTGGCCACGTCGAACTCCACCACCACATGGCCCTCATTCACCGTAAGGACTCGGCACTAAAGACTAGCATTATTCAGAGGGTTCAGAGAGAAGAAGAAGAGAAAGATCAAAAAGCGAACCTTGCCGGCATTCCTCATGAAGGTCGGTGTTCGAGCACAGAGAGCATAGAACTCTTTAATCGCCTTCGCATAATGATGCCCCGTCATTCTTCCTTCTCTTCTCAAATCTGAAAGAAGATTTCTTGAGGAAGGGAAGGTCGAGCAAGGGAAGACCGCGAGCGTGTAGCCTGTCGATTATCGATTAGTGGCTTGTCCCAACGCGACCGTCCTGCTCCCGGACAAGGCCAAGACGAAGAACAATGAAAACGCACTGCACAGCAGTTCTTCATTAAATCGAAGCATACGCATTGACAATGAAAGAAGAAAAGAGAGCAGAGATGAGGCCGGTCGGGTTGGACTCCGAGCAGCCGTCGTTTGAGAGAGAGGGCGAAGGGCGACTGACTGGCGTGGCCGGGTGCAGACGCACGCGGCGGGAGACCAACGAGCAGAGAGGCGAGTTCAACACACAGCTCGCCTCCACGATCTTCTCTTCTCTTTCGTTCAACTAAACTAACGGAGTCGGAAGACGTCTTCAGCTTCGATCTGCCAGCACCGTTTTCATCAACGATTATTCTTCCAGTCATTTCTCGCCACCTTTCGACTCATCAGTCTAGATTTCAAAAGACATTGTGAGCCATGGCCAAGTTATCACAATAGAGACGGCCACTCTTCAGGGTTCACATGCTCCAGCCGATAATGTCTTGTTGTCCTGGAAGGCGAACTAAAGAACAGAAGTTCCAAACAAACAACAATTACGCAAGCTACCTAAGATGATGCTGGACAAACGGGGAAGAAGAGAGCCTTCTAGTTGCTCTTCTTGCTCTTTCGATAGTCAAGTCCTCAAATGAAGCTGTGTTGTCAACATCTTCCTGAGGAAGTGAATGTGGCCAATCCATGATCTGACACTGCGGACAAAGTTCTAGAAGCGCGACCTTCTCCCTCGGGTTGTCCACATGCACCTTCAAATGTTTTCCTCTTCCTTCTTTGACGTCTTATCTCTCTCAAGGAAATATTTCCCGCTCTTAAACACTTCCTCGAGTACAAAGTGCTCCGTGGAGGAGTCCGTGCAAAGTCCGCGAGACGCTCATTTTATGGAGTTTTCTGTTCAATGCTTCCCACACTCGAGGCGGCGGCTTTCCAAAAAAGTCTCACAATAGCAGCGGGACGACGAGACAGCCGAGCAGGAAGCTACGCGACCCCCGAGGAGGGGCGGTTCGACCACTACGGTACCGTATCCCCGACTGGCACACCAAGCACGGCTTTCATCACCTTCAAGACGCCGACTATAAAGAGGAGGAAAGACATGGTAGGAAGCAGTTGGTTTCTTGACGAGGCTTGACTCTTTGACCTCAAATTTGAACTAATCCTTTTCTTCAACTAAAACTAAACAATGTGCTTGACGTCTCCCTCCCTTTCGGGCTCGAAGCATGGTCGTCTGCTCGTCTTCTTCTCGGCTTCTTGTGCCTTCTTTGCTGTCTCCTTCATTGTCCTCCTCATCGACCTCGTCAACTACGACTCCAAGTGCTCTGGTTCAGTCACCACTGGAATGTATATTTACGGTGAGTGCGCGACTAGAAACACGAGACCATTATTTAGGAGCTCTCGCTTTCTACTTCGCCTTTGTGGCCCTCTTCGAGTTCCTCGGAGGTTACTATGTTCTCCGACGAGGCGAGCAGTTGAAAGCGAAGACGATGTCCGTCATCGTCGCTGTGTAAGTTGAACCACTGGCTTCTGCTGCTTCACCGTTTCCTTTCGAGTTCTTCTCCCCCCTCTTATCTTTTTGTTCATAACACCTGGGAGTTCCTTCGGGATCGACAAAAGAACATGAGGACATTTCTTGAGAAGATCCATTTGAAGCAGACATCTTTTAGTGTGTCGGCCATCTCCTTCGTGCTTTGCTTAGCTGGAGGTCTCACGTGTACCTTCGAACTCATCTTCAAGGCCGATCTCTCTTGTCTCGAGGGAGGACACCACGGAGTATGCCCCTTCCTCTGAAACAAAACTCCTCTAGAGTTTCTATGCCCTGGCCATCCTGCTCTTCCTCGCCATCCTCCTCAACCTCCTCTTCTTCGTCCTCGGTGTCTACTTCTCGTCCGAAGAGAGTCGCGAGGCGACGACGGTTCAGAAGCAATTCCTCTGCTCTCTACCGGTCAATCCACTTGAGGAGAAAAAAATCCCGCAAGTCTGAAAGGGGTCCGACTTGAGGAGAGGGACCAAATATGTCGGGTTGAAGTCTTTGTTGTTTTGTGCCTTCTCACTTCTCTGTAGATTTCGTCGCATTTGATCCTTGTAAATAAATATTAATTCCTTGTTCACATTTCTTTTCAACAGCATTTGAAAGAAGAAGAGAGAGACACTTTCCTCGAGCTCCTTCGCAGACAGTTCAAGCTTGCATCAGCGTCATTTCGCAAGCGGCGTCTGAGGGTCTCCACTCTGCACGCTTTCCTTGTAAAGTCGTCTTCTCGACGCAAGCAGACACCGCCCCGGGTGGCACAACAGCTAAACTAGACTCCTCGCTGAGGGAACAGAGAGCATCATCAGAGCAGGAAGGAGGAAAGAAGACCCTTATGAAATGCCCAACGGAGGTGTAGCTTAAAGACGGCACACAGTCATGGTCGGGATAACTTTCGGAAAAGGGTCATCGATCGCTGCACACTTTACAGCTTGAAGAAAGAGTTCCCTAGGATGAAGCTGGAAACAAGCGTACTGTATCGGAGAATCTCTTGAAAAGGTAAAACTTGTATTTGGACGTGAATCCTTTCAGACCTCTAGCTTGGCGTGCTCCTTCCGTGTTCAGAAGTCGTGCCTCCCTCCTCCACGAAGTTTGCCATTCCCCACAAAGAGACTGTTTGTAATGTGACGCGGCTCTTTCTTCTTTCAAGGCTTCGTCCTCCCTCTCGTAGACAATGCTGCGTGCTTTGTGCCGGCACGCGTCTTGGCCGCCTGCCCCGATATGGTCGAGGAGGGCACGCTCCACTAGAAGAAGCAGAGAAAGGACAAGGTGAGACATTCGAAAGACCTGGAAATGATGCGAACTCCATGAGTCATGAAAGGATTGCCAAACCTGCAAAGCTGTTTCGAGTCGGAAAGAATTGTAATTCGTGACGAAAGAGTCAGGCGATGGACACGAAGAGGAAAGGGAGAAGAAGACTGAATGGAGCCAGATTGTCGGGTCCTCTCAGAACATTTCCTTCCCATAACAAACAACAACAACTGCCGGAAAAATGCTCCTCTTGCAGAATTTCACCACTGGTTCATTCTTCGAGAGACAACAAGGAGCTTAGAACGAGATCTCTAGCCGTGCCGTCAACATCTCTACTTTCATTTCCAGACTGCCACTTATCGCTCTCCTCTACTCCATTGAACAAGTTGTGCGTCGTCAAGGACAAGCTCAAAGTACGCTAGACGGCCTCTTGGCGGAGTAGTTTTCCGTTCATTGCTTCTGCCTTGAAAGAGCAAAAGAGTTCGTGACTAACTAGCGATAAAGGGAGAAGGAGGAGAAGACGTCCAAGGAAGGCGAGCATTACGTGACCTGAGAGGGGCGGGTCGAGCCGGAGGTGTAGCCAGACCGTACCCGTAGGCACGGGGAGAACTTCTTTCGCCATCCCCCTTCAAACACCGTATAAAAGGAAGAAAAGATGATCGTGAGTCAGTAAATGAGTCTCTCAAGTCTTTGGCACTACCGTATTAGAAACTCGAGAAGAATGTGCTTGACAGCCGCGTCCCTCTCGGGCTCGAAGCATGGTCGCCTGCTCGTCTTCTTCTCGGCCTCCTGCACCTTCTTCGCGGTCTCCTTCATCGTCCTCCTCATCGACCTCATCAACAACGACTCCAAGTGTTCGGGCTCAGTTACTACTGGAATGTTCATTTACGGTGAGCCTCTAACCTCTCTCAAAGACATCGGATTTTCAGGAGCGTTGGCCTTCTACTTCGCTTTCGTGGCCCTCTTCGAGTTTCTCGGAGGTTTCCTCGTTCTGAGAAGAGGTGAACAACTCAAAGCCAAGACCATGTCGGTTTTCGTTGCCGTGTAAGTATTTCCAGTATTTCCCCGGACTCTGCCCCTTTCTCGACCTGGCATCATCTTATCTTTTTGAGTCTGTCGTTTGGCGTCCCCCAAGGGCACGATCGACACAGAGTCCAAAAGAGACGCGAAGTCACAAACGCAAGCATAATCTTTCAATTTTCAGTGTGTCGGCCATCTCCTTCGTCTTCTGCACAGCTGCTGGTCTCATCTGCACCTTCGAGTTGGTCTTCAAGGCTGATCTCTCCTGTCTCGAGGGAGGAGACCATGGAGTGAGCTTTCTCTCTCTCCGTTGAAATGAATTCTTAAAGAGCTTCTATGCCTTGGCCATCATCCTCGGCATCGCCGTCCTCCTCAATCTTCTTTATTTCGTTCTCGGCGTCCACTTCGCAGCAGACGAACGTCGCAAGGAGAAGGTGGCTCGTCCTGGCAGCCACGTGGTCTATACTCTCCCCGAGTATTCTCTTCATGAGAAGAAGTTGCCTCTCGCTTAAACGTCAACGAGGGTTCGAGTTGATTCCATTTCAGTTTCTTTAATCTTCGAGCGTGTGTCTAAGCAGTCAGGGACTTTCTATATTCGCGGGTTCTTCTTCTTTCTTGTAACTACGATGGAAGCTGGTTTTGATGTCGGGTCTCAGTGATAGTCGATTGTATTGGTATTGTTCATTGCCTACAATAAAGAATTGTTTCTTTCTAGCAGGACCAGTTGTTTCCCTCCCTCCTCTCCCTTGCTGTAGACAACAAAATGGGAAGAGCGAAGATGATGCTGGTCATCTCTGTTGTGTTGCCTTCCAAGGATTGTCTAGGCCTCGACATGGTTCGGTGGAGTCGCCTGATCTCTTTCCTTGAGCGTTTTCTGATCAAAGCAATGAAGCCAACTCAATTCTCCCCTCTTTATTTGCAGAAAAGAAAAGACTTTAGGATTCATTATGGAATCACTTAGAGGGACTAGATCAGAAGTTTCGCAATGCTCTTTCGAGGGCGTCGTCTTTCCAGCTTCGTCTTTCCGGCAGTCTCTCCTCGACGCAGACTGCCTGGCGTGCCACTCCGACTACGCTGCAGCCTCTCCGAGCAGCGAGCACTCGCCTGAGCGGGCTAGACGGAAGCATCGTTGGTGACTGTCCTACGGGGTTGTGACCGCGATGGTGTAATAAAGAAGTCGTCAGCTACTGAACCCAAAATCAGCTCAGAGAGCATTTCTTCAAAGACGGAGACGAATCAAACCAGAAAATGCTGAATGGGATTGAAGAAAGTCAACCATCATGCATATACACAAACCAAATGGTCTTTTAACTACCTGGAAGCACCGGAACAATCAGACCTCCCTCTCTGTCTTATCAGAAATGTCCACATCCTTCCATCAGACTTCATCTGCCATGTACCTAAGCTTTGTGTTGCTCGTTGAGGGGGAACTCTGATAGGGCACGATCGCTTCGAAGAGTGCTCCACTAGACAGTTGAAGTCACAGTGCATCCTAATTGAACGATTCAGATTGAATTGCGAAAGTCTTCTGAAGCACGATGAGAAGGGAGTAACTGGAGTCTACTCGAGTAATCTCTTCCTTCCCCCTCCTTCCAAGGGAGCGTCTCCCAATGATTCATGCTTCCTTCCGAGTCTCTCTAAGCCGATACTCTCAGCTGGGGAAATGAAGAAAAAAGGTGTGAAGGCTCGATGCGACTGTAGCACTTTGGACCTGCGTGGACCCTCTGAAAACGTGCAGTCCGTGTTCGCTAAGCCGATTTTTCTGGGTAAAAAGAAGCGTGATTGACAGAGGATTTTCAGCTTCGAGATCTCCATCTCCTTCGAGAGTATCTGAAGACTTCCGACTCTCTTCTTCAAATGGGTTAAAACTATCTTGACAACTCTTGTATGGAGTTCTCTGCTTGGATGTTTGAAGTTAGTGACAGGAAGAAGTGGAAGAAACGTCGAACTACAAAACAGTTCGTGAGTCGTCTCGAAGAGATAAGGACTCAGAGGTGATGGCCGAGAGGGAAGGAACGTGACCTGAAGGGGGCGGTCGGTGGAGCTACACCGTGCCCGAGGGTACGCTTCTCTCACGCGTCACCTCTTCTCGCTATATAAAGTCAAGTTTGAGTCAGTCCAAGCATCCACTTCTCTTCCTCTCTTTCTAGTATTCTTCTCCACTCCGAACTGAACTAGTCGACATGTTCTGCCTCACGACTCCTTCCCTCTCGGGCTCGAAGCATGGTCGCCTGCTCGTCTTCTTCTCGGCCTCCTGCACCTTCTTCGCGGTCTCCTTCGTCGTCCTTCTCATCGACCTCATCAACAATGACTCCAAGTGCTCTGGTTCAGTCACCACGGGGATGTTCATCTATGGTCAGCTTCAAAGTTCTTTCAAAGACGTCTGATTTACAGGTGCCCTGGCCTTCTACTTCGCCTTCGTTGCCCTCTTCGAATTCCTCGGAGGCTTCCTCGTCCTGAGAAGAGGCGAACAGCTCAAAGCGAAGACCATGTCTCTCTTCGTTGCAGTGTGAGTCTTCTTCGTTCCAAGTCCAGACTTTGTCTCCGGCGTGCCCTTATCTCTTCGTACTTGAACTCCTTGGTTGACCCTTCTCCGCTGTCGTCAGTCCCATTTCGCAATTCTCTGTCCTTCTTGAGCATCTCTTTCTTGCAGTGTCGCAGCCATCACCTTCATCTTCTGCACCGTGGCTGGTCTCACGTGCACCTTCGAGCTCATCTTCAAGGCCGATCTCTCTTGTCTCGAGGGAGGCTGGCATGGGGTAAGCCTCGCTTTCTCAGTCAGAAACCTTCGTATTCAGAGCTTCTATGCCCTTGGAGTCCTCCTCGGTCTGGCGGTCCTCCTCAACCTCCTCTTCTTCGTCCTCGGCGTCCACTTCTCAGCTGATGAGCGTCGCAAGGAGAAGGCCGCCTTCCCTCCACAATTCGTGGTCACTATTCCCGTCGACTTCCTTCAGGAGAAGAAGGTTCCTCTGCCTTGAAGATCTTCCTTTTCTCTCTTTGTATCAAACTCCCCCATATCTGTGCAATTCCCAAGCATAATGTTCTCCGTGCTAAGAGTGCAATAAATAAGCAGCAATTTGACGCAACAAGCCGAGGGTCATTTGGTGCTCTTTCTCGAGGAGGGGGGGGGGGGTCATCGAGACAGCCGTCCCTCCAGGCGGCGTCCGAGAGATCGATTGCGCAATGCTCTGGTCAGCGCCCTCGAAAGGGAAACGACGACGGCGGCTGGCGGGAGGCGAGCGGCTGGCAATAGCCGTCTCTCCTCTCGTCTGCTAGCCCCTCGCAGCGCCCGCTCGTTTGTTGTATAGTGGACATAGGCCCGCCCCCTCTCGCCCTCCTCCTCCTCAAACCTCCTCTTTCTAGAGGGCCGCCCTCTTTTTCGGGTTTCTCGTGTATTTTTAGCTTTCTCCTTTCCCATTTTGAGTATTCCACCGACTAATTGGTGACCGTATCAAAACAGAACTCGCGATAAAAGAAAGAAGAAGGAGAAGGGAGATTGCGGTTTTGATGGCTCGATGGCTAGTTTTTATCACGGCGTCTTTCTGCTGGTCAAGCAAGGGGTGGAAGAGGGCTGTACTAGTCTCGAATTGCCTCTTTCCTTCTACTTCCTCTGTCTTGGACTCTCTCGGGCTTGGTCAAAGAGCAGATTTATCTCGCTGAGCTCATCATGAGCGGATGTCCCTCTCCTCGCTGAGGCCTTTGAGGGATGGCCTGCTAGAGTCCATCAAGTTGTTCCCTCTCTCGGGAATACGGTAGTGTCATTTCACGGCGAGATCCCAGTGAGAGGCGGCTTCATTCCCGAAGCATGGCGATGGCTCTAGTCCTCCCCCTCCCTCCTCTCCCCTTGAAGGCTCGATGGCGACGGGCTTCCGTCCTCGTCCCTTGGCATGGCTCAGGGCGGACCTCGTTGAAGGAAACGATGAAAAAACCCGAACGACGAGGGCTGAAGCCGTCGCCGCCCCGCCGTCCCCGCCGCTATACGATTTCTTCTCCTTCTTCAGCCTTCAGGCATTGTTTATCTTTGCTCCATGACATTTCTTTCTTTAGAGCTCTTCTTTCTGCAGATAAGCTATTCTTCCATTCAAGGAGAAGGGAAGGGGGAAGCCCGTTGAGGGTGTGTTTCAATTGCAGACTTAAGAGCAGGGTTCGTCTGGTCGCAACGTGGTGGTTGCGAAGTGCGAGGGGGAGGGGGCTCGTGACGCAATGGTCAATAGTGGACAGCGGGGCTCGAGGGGACGCCGAGGCAATGAGAGAAGAGAGGAGAGGAGCGAGGAGAGCCAGACACTGGTCAACGCGCGCTGTCTGTCTCCTCCGAGAGAGATGTGTGCAGAAATTTTGCAGCCCCCTTCTCCTCTCTCTTCTCCTCTTCTTCGCTCTGGTGGGAATTGAATTCGACTCGGTCAGCCCCCGTCTCCCCCTTCTCCCGCATCAGGCCCTCTCCTCTCCCTCACCCTCCTCCCTTTGACCATCACTAATATCTTTATGAGTCCTTGTCTGTCTTCTTGTTTTAACGAACAACTTGATTTCTCATCAAGCATTCATTTCTTCAACGGAGTTGCAAGCTTCCCTTCTGCGTGGAGTCCTTGCTCTAGAGACTCTTCCCCCTGGGAGAATGCAACAAATGTGGTTGTGGAGCAATTTCCCCCATTCCACTGAAGGAAGGCTGCACAAAATGTATCGAAAAGTCGTCATTCTGCAGAGCGTCATGACTCTCCCTTCTTCCCCCTTCCCCTCCTCTCTTGACCAATGTCCAATACTCGAATGTCTGCGCAGTGGCGCGTAGTCGAGGGAAATTTGCGAGGCTGCATGCATATTTTTAGCTTCTATAACCCCTCCTTCTCCCTCCTCCTTCCTCCCTGGTGCCCTCACCTTGCCCGTTACTTCTCTCCTTCCCCGCCGTCTCAACATTTGCTTGCATTTAATTAAGCCGTGAAGGAGAGGAGGACGAGGCGTGTAAGTACCGGCTGTCGCTAGGGGTGACGGACTCTCTCCAGCCGGCTGCCTCCAAAAATCCGCTATACGAACCACTCGGACTGACTGATTTGGAGTGCGTGCCGCCTCTTCCAACTCCGATTTCTTTCTACTTTTCGGCTTTCTTCTTCTCTTCTACCCCCCTTCGAGGACCGCGGGGAAGGGCGGTTTAAACCCGTATTTGCTTATTTTCTTAAGTGCTTGGGACGCGATTTTGGTTCTATCGAAAAAGACTAACGCTGTAAAAAGAAGCTTGGAAGGGACTCGTGGTGCCAGGAGGAGGCTCCTCCTGCAGCTCGCATCGAAGGAGGCAGGAGAGAGGCTTCACCGTGCCTGTCTGGACCTTCCACGACGAGACTGCATCATCTCTCGTAGCCGGATTTGTCCTCTCATCGTGGCCGCCTTCATAGAAGAGGGCAGAAGGACGAGACGGTCATCAAGGAGATCAAGGAGACGTCTCCTCCCTCCATCAAGACCTCTCCTCCTCCGGTACCAGGCACCGTCCTGGCGCAAAACAAGAAGCTAACTAATAACCAAAAGTGAGGTGGCGACTTTAGGGAAGGGGGCTGGGGGCTATATAAGGTGGAATCGGGGACGCCCTTGGAGTTCTTCCCTTGTCTTCCCTCCTTGGAGAAGGTCGTGGCTCCTCTCTATCTACCGATAGTGCAGGCGATTCTTTTTGCCCAGAACGTCTTCCTCCCCGTTGCTCTGGTCACTTTCATGTTACTTCCCCGGCGTCTTCTGCATGCTTTCTGTGCCCTTCCCCTCTTCCGACTCCTCGATCCCGGTCCTTCTCGAGGCTCCCTAGAAGCTACTTGTTGACGAGAAGGGATCTTCTCCAGCGACGCCCGTCAAGTGCAGGCGAAGCGGTGGCTGACCAGTCGGTGCCGTCCGCCGTGTCCCTTCTCCGAGTTGGAAATAGCCCCGCGATGAGCGTGTGCATGCGAGATGAGAAGGAAGGCCGTGCACTTTTTAGTGAACCGGCTGGCACGCGGCGTCGCCTCTTCCCGGCGCCCGGCTCCTCCCGCGCCTTCTCTCACTAAACAACAACAACAAGGGGCCGCCCTTTACTCGGACATTCCTTTCCCTCGCCCCTCTCCCCCTCTTCCCCCCTCTCGAACACCCGTTTTTGCAGCCGTGAAGAAGGCGTAAAGAAGCCCTTTGTGTTGTCTCGGCGAGGAAGTTTGAGGCTTTTACAGTCCTCCGCTCGCGGGTTTTATAGAGTCGGTGGAAGAGGGAAGAAGGAGGGAGGGCACGTGCTGCAGTGCGCGACTCTCCCCGGGAGCCTTCAGTGGAGGGGGAGGGAGAAGAAAGAGCCTTGTTCGTGGAGAAGGAGAGGAGTCCCATCCCATTCCCCTCCTCCCTCCCTCTTCTCCTTGTCCTCGACGTTCTGTTGCCATCTTGTCCTGTTGCCAAGTCCTCATCTCTCTCCTCCCTCTTCCTTCGAAGACTCCACAGACTCAATTCCATCTCTCGTCTTGAAGTTTCACTCAAAAAGTCTCACAGCAATCGCCAACTCCTCTCTCGCATCGTTTGTTGATTTTGGTTTCAGGCGCTCGACTGTCTATTTCGGTGCTGGGCGGTGCGGCGCTGCCTGCTCGTCCCACTCCCCCTTCCACAGGCATTCCAGTCTTCCCCCCCCCCTTCCCCTTACGCTGTTCGCTTCGCTTCTTTTGCAGAAATCTTTTTCTTCCACAGCTTGCCAGCCTTTGAAAGCACCGGTCTCCCCTTCTCCTCCCCTTTGCCGATGGAAGGGGCGGTGTCCTTGGGCGTGGCGTGGAGGCGAGGGTCGAAGGTGTTGGAGACAACGTCTTCTCACTATCATCTTCGCGCCATCTGGCCGTGTTCTTCTCGGGTCGGCGTTCGCGGCAGTCGCCGTCCCCTCCTCCCCCCCTCCTCGTCTTACCTTGTCGTCTAATTCTCCGAACTTCTCCTTCTTTTGAATTGAACCAAGTCTCAAGGTGGAGACAAGACCTTCATGGTTACTAGTTGTTCCACATTCCTTCTC
This sequence comes from Poikilolaimus oxycercus, assembly GCA_034700245.1. Classification (NCBI taxonomy): domain Eukaryota; kingdom Metazoa; phylum Nematoda; class Chromadorea; order Rhabditida; family Rhabditidae; genus Poikilolaimus; species Poikilolaimus oxycercus. The sequence continues at coordinate 16,838 of JAQIXL010000837.1, forward strand.
TATTTCTGAATCCTGAAACAGACTCGCAGCGGGTTGCCAGTCTGTGACGTCATGAGGTCCAGCTAGGAAGGGAGAAAGAGAAGGAGGAGGGGTCTCAATTGACACGTCTTCGAGAATTCAGGCAGACGCCTCTCCTCTTTCTCGCTGGGTCAGTCGGTCAACGTGGACGACGTCGTCGCTGGTCAGTCTCCTCCTCTTCCCTTCTCCCTCCTTCTCTCTTCTTAGATCTCGACGCGAATTTCACATTCTTCTCAATGCTCAAGAGCTGCGTGCTTCTTTCAAAGAGTCCCTTGAAGGCTCTAAACCGGCCCCTCGGTTAATCGAGCCTTCGAGGGAAATTTGGAAGCCGTGACGGGGGGCCGAGGGAGAGAGAGAGGGAGAACAGGCTCAACTAGTTCTAGTGCCAGGGGCTCGTTCTACTCGCTGCTCCCTCCACTCGACCAGCACGGCCGTCCGTCCACGTCTCCTCTTCGCCTATTGATTCCACTCAATGATTTCATTCCAATCACTTGTTCGGACTTCCCTTTCTCTCCATTGACAGGAGTCTGAAGACAAGAGAGGAGCCTTCTCATTTCGACTAATCGCTTTTCACTCCCCCTCCTCCCCCTCCTCCTTCATTTCCTGTCTCAGAGGCATTGAACCCTCTTCCACTTTGAGTCTAGCAACGCTGTCCTAGAGGAATGATCAGGAATGCCTTCAACCCCCCCCCCTATTGATTGTTTCTCGATTTGTTTACTTTCTTGTTGACAAGCGTGCCCCGCAATACTTCGGGCTTTCCGTGAAGTCTTTACCACCTAATTCGCTTCGAGTTGCAGTTTCAACCCCGGATGCAATAGTACAGGACCCCTCCGTCTTCCCCAATCCGCGTCCGGGCCCTCATCGCACGATGGCGTCGTCTTCTAGTCAACATCTCTAGTCGACATGCAACATCTCTCAAAGAGTACGGTCAACCTCCTCGTTACCGTAATCTGCCCGGTTTAGCGCCAAAAGCAGAGATGAGACGCCCGGACGCGGAGCCCGGACCTCATAAAGCCAGCCACAGACACTCCGAACACCCCCGACCAGATTTCCTTTTTCTTCTCTCAACCTCAAACTTTTCGTCGTCTCCTGATGTGGTCGACGACGGAGACGCGGTCTTCTCCCTTCTCTCAAGTGCGTGGAAGGCCTTCTTCATCTCTCCTTCGGAAGGACACATTCCGTTTGTTCTTCCCTCTCTTCGAGATGGAAGAGGTTTAGCCAACATTCAATGAATCTTCTCTCTTCAACCTCAGACACATCCTCGTCTTCTCTTCATAACCTCTTGTAAGTTCTAAGAGAAGAAAGGAAGAAAGCTTTCAGAGCCGAATCCTTAACATATTCTTCATTCTCGAAGAGCAGCCCCCGGAAGCCAGACCCCCCAACCGCCGCCAGGGCAGTCGAATGCACGCCCGGTGATTGTACAGGACCCCTCTCCGTCCTCCTCCTTCTCTTCCTCGTCCCTCCCCCTCTCCTATTCCATCCTTGAGAGGGAAGGAGGAACGATGCCCCCGGTTATTTAAGTTGTTCTTCCCCCCGTTGCCCACACTGCCAATCCCCGTGACTCCCCTCTCCTTTTTGAGAATAGGCCAAAGTCCCGTCCCTTCTAGCCTCTCTCCCCACCGTGGCTGTGTAGGACTGACTCACCATCCAAGAGAACCGCGAGCAACAACATCAGCTCCTCGGTCTCTCTTCAAGATGTCGACTGCCATTTTTAAATCCTTCTTCATCTTTCATCACTGCCATTTTCTTTTCCACTTTTTACTCGATCTTTCATCCAACTTCTCCTCTGCCCGTGATTCCCAACTTCCCCTTTCAACAGAATGCAGATCGGTGATGGACAGCGTCGGACTTGAGAACATCTTCCCCCTCTTCTCTGAGAGAGTTCCGACCTGTCAATGTCTTCTTCTTCTTCTCTTGATGTGATTCCTTTTCAACGTCTATACAACGTCTTCGGGCGGTCTGTATAGCCGTGATGAACGCGTCTATGTGGAGGTTCCCCTTTCCTCTTTTCTCTTTTCTTCAAATTCCCCTCGAAGAACCTTTGATAGCGTGTTCCGGCGCTCAGCCACACTGCCAGGGGCGAGGAGTGGTCCGGTGGAGAAGAGCTGCAGGGTTACTGTAGTTCTCTTTGACCATTCCTCCACCACCACTGCCTCGTTCCGAGACCACAAGTCTTTCATGTACATAACGCCTTCATCTTTTTAAAAACATTTTATTTATAGCTCGATAGATTTAGTAGAACCACTCTAGTACAAAATATATGTATAAGGTTAATCGTGAGTAGGCGAAGAAGTGTTGTCGAAGAGAAGAATGTTCTAGCCTCTGAAGAAGAGGATGTCTTTCTGAGGTCTCCTTGTCAAGATCCCCTTTGAATGTGGAGCTCGTGTCTGCCTTCCCAAGTTGAGGTCTTTCCCTCCATCTGCCCTGCTTTCCCCTCCCTCCCCGAAACATCTCTTGAGGAGTTATTATATCTGCACTTGTTGGTGAGGACGTGTCTCCGTTCGTCGGCGACGTCCCCAGAGTAAAAAAAATTCCACCCAAGTCTGGAGCCTAGAAACACAACAGTCGTCACATGGGACAAAAAATCCACTAGGCCGAAAGAGAGATGTCACTCGAGGGTCACCCAAGACACCTTGAAACGTTGCAAGAGCTAGTGCTGCTGAACCAAAAGCTGGAAGTTTTTCTCGAAGCAAGTCCCAACATTTTAGGATCGGAAGGTTTCTTCGAAAAGTTCCATGGCGAGAAACTCTCGACTCATGAAAAGAAAGCAAGATGGACGTTGAGAAACACGTATGGCTCCCTCCTCAACTATTTCTTCTTCCGTCCTCGGCGACTCTCGCCTCCAACAAGTTTTATTGGAGGGCTAAGCTTTGGGTTCCTTGGAGCTCTCTAGCCTCTTCTCTCTTCTCTCAAGTCTTCTTCTCCATAGACTTCTGTGTCGACTGCTCGGGGAGGGGCGGCGGCGGCTCCTTCTTCTCCTCCTTCGGGGCGGCAGGTCGATCCGACACCGGCTTCGCGACGATGTCCACGCTCTTGCACTCCTTCTCGAGCAGCGCCCGCTTCTTCACCACCGGCGACCTCGCGTCGCATGACGATTCTAGCGCCTGCCGTCGTCTTGAAGAGAGAGGGAAGAAGACGAACCTTCATGTCCGAAGGTCGCTGCGAGCCGGCCGGAGGAGCAGCGGCAGCCGGTGTCCCCGGAGAAGGCGAAGGCGTCGCCATCATCGAGCCTCCCGCCGCCGCCGTCGCCGGTGGGTTCGCCGCCACCTTCTTCTTCGTGCACATGGAGTACGAATGACCATCCCCTTGTCCCTTTGGATCTACCTGCTATGCGAAAATGAGAAGACGACTCTTATTTAGAAGAGGCAAAATGGTTTTGGGTCATGCTGCACTGGAAGACTTGTTGTGGTCAGAATGAGATTAGCATGAGACTCGAGGTGCTAATAAGAAGTGACAACCTCAAAAGGCCTCGTTCCAAGCAAACAACAGGAAAACGGCTTGCATGAGTATTTCATCTCTTGAAAGTATCTCGAAACGAAAAGCGCTGCAAAAAAAGTGATACTGTAGACCGAAATTTCGGCAAATTTCTTTCGTGGGTGGCTCTCCTCAATCGTTTCTCTGACATTTCATCAGTTTTTCGTTGATTTTGCGTACTACTTGCAAGCTTTTCAGCCGTTTCTACGCGGAATACCTCGCCTAACACGATGGGTCTCGTGAAGCGCTTACTCGGGGTTGGAAAGAAGAAGAAGGAAGACATTTCTCAAGATCCAAAAGCGGCAGCCGAGAAGCTCCGCGACATGGAGCACATCTTCCTTCGTCGCCAAGAGCATCTCGAATCGCTTATTGCAAAGGTTTGTTGTTTCTCGTGGTTCTCTGCTAATATTTTTTTTAATTCTTTGAAAACGGAACTCGAGAATAAGAAACGGAGTTCAGGAGACGGCAACGGCGCGCTCCAACGCTCGCATCAACAATCGCATGGCGATGACGGCGCTCAAGCGCAAGAAGCAACTCGAGGTTCGTGGCGTCTTCTTCTCCATAAAACGACTGATGCCTCTTGAGGCGGAGCTGACGCGAGTTGATTCGACGCTCCTCAACTTGGAGCAGCAACGCTCAGCACTCGAGAACACAACAACGAACGCGCATGTCATCGATGTAATGAAGAATTCGGGTCGCGCCCTCAAGCACGCCAACAAGCAGCTCAACGTCGACCAGGTTCCATCCCATTTCCGCACTCTAATCACACTTTCCAGGTCTACAAAGTCATGGATGATGTAGTGGCCCAACAAGACGTCGCCAATGAGATCTTCGATGCCATTGCGCGTCCAGTTGGTGCCCTCGAGAATTTCTTTGAAGATGATCTTCTCAAAGAACTTGAGGCACTTGAAAAGGTTCGTCAAGCTTATTCATGCGATCTTTTCATGTTTAAGGAGCACATTGACGAGCGTCTTCTGGACGTGCATGCGAAGCCGAGCACGAGTGCCCTCAATCTGCCTTCGCCGCCATCGACCATCGAGAAGAGGAAGGAAGAGGAGGCTGAGCAGGACGATCTCGCCTCCATCAGCGCCTGGCTTGATGCCTGAACTCTACCATCATCTCGGCCTTCATTTCTTGTACTCTCTGTCATGTAGTCCAAACAGACCTTCCCGTATTCTTATAATTCTTTGCCCCGTTGAAATGTGTGGAGACTTCAGTAACTTGTTGTGGTGAGGGAGAAAGTGAACATTTTGGTTGCCCTTCTTGCCTAACTTTGGTTACTAGCTGGCAGTCTTCGCCCTCTACTCTGTTATCCTCTTGCACTTGTTCTTTGTTCTAACTCTTTGTATCCGTTATTTCATTCCCTGCGTTTCCCATCAGCAACGGTTGAGACGAGTAAATATTCCTTCGTACTTCTGTGTCTTTGTTCGTCGTCTGAGAACGAAATCGACTTGAGCAGTGCCGTTTCGGTTTTTTTGTGAAATGATTTTAGCTATTTGTTTAGATTCTTGCATAAGTAACAACAAACTAAGAACAATATGTCGATGCCCGACATAGAGAAGGCGTTTAACATCCGAAGCGCCGTGTTGACCATGGAGGTGCGCACGCAGTTCATGAAGGTTGTGCAGCACTTTTCTCGTTCAACATGCGTTGCAGTCAGTCTTCGAAGAGACGAAGGAAAGTCTTGGCCGTGTGCAAGTCCAGGATATCGCGCAGAGAACTGGCTTCACAGAAAACAAGATACGCAAGGCGTACGATCGATTCCGTCGTCAGCGCTTGTACAGTGAGAGTCCGCGCGTCGCTTCGCGAAACAATCCAATCTTTGTTAGTGTTTAGCTTGCTTCTTATTGTGAGGTCACTTTCCAGGACGCTATCACGGAGACTCTCGGTATACCGAGGACGACGATTCTCCAGCAAGCACAGGACAACCGCATGTCGCCCTATCGTCTTGGACAGATGTATCTTCGTCGCAGTCGTTTTCTCAGTGTGCCAACAACAATCGGAGAGAATGAAGAGGCACGCGCTTCTCTCGGTGGAAAGTAAGTGCGGCTATTTTGGATGTATGAAGACTTTAGCCAATTTCTATAAGAGAAACTATATAAGTGCTTGCAGGGATGATCCACAGACTCTCGATAACGACGTGATTGTTGGTGGTGAGGAAGCGGGACCGAGTGCGCAGCCCATTTTGGACGATAGTCTCGGTTCGTCTTTCATCAACGAGGAGGATCATTGAGCGAGATAATCGGACCACCTTCATCCCAGACGTTCCTGTTTTTCCTTTGTTGCCACATTTTCTAGCTGAAAATCCGTCGTTTTGTTTTGTTTTTGCCTTCGTCCTCTAGCGTTTCTCTGTAGTATCACTAATTTGTGTTTGCTACTAATGTCTTATGTGGCCATTAGAGAATCTGCTTTGAGAAGTTTCACTTTTCATGTTCTGAAGTTGTCACCCAGACTGAAGTGAAACTGTTCGGTAATAAAGAGGAAAAGCACAATCGATGTCGAAGTTGGTGAGGGAGGCGTGGATTGAGCCTCTGGTTGCTATGACAGCAAATTGCCAGAGCCCACAGAAAGTTCACCTTCACCTTCGTCTTCGGCCACTTACGTTGCTTTGAATGCCTCACAGCGAGCATTGCTTCATGCCTTTCTCCAATTATTGTAGAACTCAAACCATTGTTGGATCGCCTTTTCATGAGTCACACAGACAGGTCGTCGTTTTTGTGAGAGGAGCAAAGGTCTTGCGAAATGAACATTTCACCCACGAAGAGAAGGAGAGGAGAGGCCGTTCCCCCTTCTCCCCTCGCCCTCCCTCTCCGTCTCCGTCCTCCACCCGGCTCTCTGCTCCTTTCCCCGCCGTCTCACTCGACCACGTGCTTCTCTTGCGAGAGTTTGATTTTTCGTTCTCAACTTCGCATCTCTTATTCTATTAGAAGCAGGAGAATGAGCGACACTTCTGATGTGGCGGGTCTCACGGAAAAGATGGCAAATGACGTCTTCTTCGAGGAGCCGTACTCGACAGTGGAGCATGGTCATCTTCTCATCAAGACCTTCTACTTCCCGGTCTGTCAACCCAAGATCATCCAAGGCCATGCCATCAAAGGCGAGCTTCCAGCTGTGAGGGACGACGCGATTGCAGGTCTTTTCTACGCTGAGCAAGATTGGAAGAAGCAATGGCTGGGGATGAAGAGCTGGGGAATGGCTCTTTCGCCGTGTTGGTGGGCTTGCGACATGCGACGGTTCGTCGAGAGAACTAGCAATTTGAGTTAAGATGTTGGCACTCTGGTCCAAAGAAGTTCTACAACGTGGTCATCGACTGCGGAGAGACGACCTACAAGGTTTAAACAAGGCCCGACTTGACGTTTCAGGGTTTCACCGTCATTGACATCAATACTTTCCTCGAGGCTTTGCGCAAGATTCTGGCACCCGACACTCTCATCCAGAATGAACTCCCTTTCTGACGACGACTATTCTCTTCCAAGAGCTGACAGATCCAAGCATATCATGTACATTTCGAAGATATTCATCGGAAGTCAATTTATTTGTGAATAAACGCGAGTTGAAGAACATGTCATTGAAAGAAAAGAGATGATGTGATTAGGGAAGAGAAAGAATGAAAGCATAAGCGATATAATACAAGTCTCTGTTATTCGGTCAATATCTTTTGTTTCACACCAAAGGTGTTCTCAATGAAGAAAGCGAAGCACCTCTTACACCCAGGTGAGTGCTTGACGAACGGCTTCGTTGATGTGCTCGACCCAGATGGC
>JAQIXL010000838.1:0-24075 GCA_034700245.1 Poikilolaimus oxycercus
TGCGCTGAATTAATACGACGATTCCCACACGATAATGTTGATGTGCGAGGCTGGGGCAAATTCAAACTTTCTCGAAACACACCCGTTTCTAATGCCGAATGCACAAACTCCCACGAATTGCTTGAAAACATTTCGAGTCGTTTTAATTTCAGCCAGAAACATGTCCGAAATGAAGTGTCTTCCACTTTCACATGTTTGCAACTTTTAGGCTAAAGATCTCTGCCCGACATCGCGGTGGCTCTTCTTCTTGATTGCACGTGGACAAGGAAATCTTTTCCCTAACTGAATTCCGTGCTTCAGTGCTCGGACCAAGTCTCCTTCGTGGAGCTTCCTTTTCGCACTCCTCACGTTGTCTCCAGAAAAATCTCCCCTTGTTTCGTTGAACTTTGAAGAAGGGAAAACAGACGAACCCGATTATGTGCCGCCCTTATTTACGAGAAGCTCAGCTTCCTCATAACATTTCGATCTCTCGAGTTAGTGCTGCTTCCCCACCCGATGTGGTAATATCATTTCCTTACGCGGCTTGAAATATGGAAAACGCTGACGTTTTTCCAGACTCGCCTCATTTCATGGACTTTCTGCTGCTCTGGCCGTCTCCCTTGGGACTAGACCCGGCGCGGGATTGACGCCTTGAAGAAGGAAAACCCACGCTCTGCCAACGCCTCTTCTTCTCCTCGAGACGCGGGGCGACTCCCAGAGCAGAGCTCGATCTTCCACTCCGATCCCGCTTCCCCCTTTAGAGTTCCTCGTTTGATGGATTCTCGTGTTTTCGAACTTTGAGAAAAAATCAAAAAGAAAACGGAAATCAAACCACGAACGAACCAGTTGAGATGAGTTTTCACGCGAACCGCCGTCCGGCCCTTCACGTAGATGAGGAAACGAGAATTGTTGAAGATGTCAGTGAGCAGGGTGTCGATGAACTCGGTTCGGTTCTTTGTGATGTTCTACAATTACCGTAATTTAGAGCATGGCGAAATTCGCTTCAAGACCCACCGAGACCCAGCTTTCCTTTGTCCTTCGTTGGGTCGGCTCTTCAATGACGAGGAAGAGAAAGGCGCCTAGCACAGTGTACGCAACAAAAACCTAGTGCCAACATGTTTCAAGAGATGAAATCTTACAGCAATAAGGACCAAGTGCTTCAATCCGTATCGATGATAAGCGGCGGTGAGGACGCGAACCCAGAGAGGAGGTCTTCGCCGCATGATGAGGTCAGCGCCTCGTCTGGCCAACTGAAAAGGGCCATTAGTATGTTTGCTACGAGTTTTTGTAAGTTTGTAACGTCGCCGGCATCATGGGATAACACTCACCGGTTTCTTGGGTCTCAATGACTGATTGGGTTGAAACATAGAATTTCACTAGTGGCAGTACAAGGAAGAAAGAGGAGAGACGATGAGTACCAGGGACGGCAATGCAAGTGGAATGAAGGAGGGAAGAATCAATCTGCGCTGCTCTTTCGACGTCTTGTCTTCGGCCCGTCAGATTCCCCTCCTTCCTCGAACAACTCTCTTCCCTCTTTGAGCGTCGAGAGACAAAACCGAATTTCCGTTGCCGAGGTTCCGCGCGCCCGCCTTTCTCTCCTTCTCAAAAGTCTGCATTTGCACTCCGACAACTCTCAACGGGATCAAAATATTTTCGTCTGCGATCAAAAAACCAAATCTTGAAACGGAAACGAAGTCATCGATTTCAGATTTTGAGAGGTTTTTCCTCTTGTGTTGAATAAAAAGTGATCCCCAATGATATCGTTGATCTAGGCGCGTTTTTCCTCGCTTCAAAAGGTCACCTCTCGAAACATAGACTTCCACGACGCTCCTCCTTTCCACTAAACACCTAGTGATTCATTTTGGTAGCGTCTAAACAAGGAAAATCGGCACATGTTATTCAGTTTGTCAAAGGACAGGTTTTTGAAACGCATGCCCTTTCTCCATAATGGTCACTTACATCCCGTGCCACCCGGGCTTGTTCGGAGATATGAGAGTGCGCCCGCAGGAGCATTGAGGGCTGTCGGCGGATCGACGCTTTTCGTCGCGACTCATCTGCCCATGAGATCTCGCGGCTGTCCTGCTCCTCCGGGGGCATCAACAACGGTCTCGCGCCGGAGCCGCTGGAGCCTCGTCGAGAGTCCTGCGGAGCAAAATCTTCATCGTTACCTCAGCCAACCTCTTCATCATCAAAGCGAATATTCAGGTTTCTGTCAGGTCGAAGATAGTCCTGCTTCGCCATTTGCAGTAATCCGACCTTCTGAAGTGTTTTCGGATTGAGAGCCTGAAGGTGACAAGGCAATTATTAGCCGCGATTGCCTAAACGGGTCGCGTGGAAAAGGGATTTCGCGCCCACTTGACCCGGAAAGGGGACCGGCGCGCGTCCTGAAACATAGCCGCGCCGGGTGGAGATTGAGCGGTGAGGGGCTAAAGGCGAGAGGGAAAAGAACCGAGGCGGAAGGAGACAAGGGCACGTCGCCCAAGGGAGAATTGGGAGAATTGGCAGACGAACACCGAGGCGAAGATCCGATTTGTGTTTCAATAAAGTCGTTTGGGCAAAACACAGTGTTTGAAGGCAATTCTGGTAGGCTTCATTCTATTGGTTGAAAATATCAATTCGATGCAAGTGTCAAAAATAGCAGACAGTCAAAATGCGCCGCAGACGTTTTGCGAAGTGCAATCTGGCAACACAAAAAAATTTCGTAATCCCTAAACACACATACGTTTCCTCGTTCAATCAATTGTAGTCTTTGGAAGACTGGGTGCTATTCCGAGAAGAGAAGATGTCAAAATTTTGTCGTTAGTAATAAGAAAGTACGGCGTGAAAAGAATTTATAAAAAGTTTTAGCGTCGAATCAAATTCAGTTTGTTTTCTTGGGAGCAATGAGCTTCTGCTACGCATCCCTTTCTGAATGAACGCGATGTGTATGTTTCCTCATTGTTCAAAAATGAAGGTTACATTGATTCGTCACTTCTTTGCGAACAAAGGGCGAAAAATAGAAACATTTCCACGTATGAAGACAAAAAAGCAAAAGGACGTTCCCTTCTCGGTCTCGGAGTTCCGAAGGGTGCCAGGAACGGGGGCAACAAGAAACTGACGATGACTGAGTGTTGCCCCTGGTCTCTGTCCCCGAATCTCCTCTTGCGAGGAGGGAGAAGGAAGAGGAGAGGGAGAGAGGGGGAAGAGGGAAGAGGGCAAGATGGAGTCATGGCCTTGTGGTCGGTTGGAAGGCCTCACCCCTCCCTCCCCCGTCCACATCTCGTCATCCCCAGGGAGGCCCAAAAGAATCTCCTCAGCTGGTTGCTGTGGACAAATTCGTGCCGATTCAGCCTTCAGCTCGACCGCTCGATGACATCAGAGTAAGTGGGACGGGGGCAGAAGACTAATCTCTAGGATTTGAGTTGTGCCATTTTCAAGCTGAACCAACAGAAGATCAAAACTCAAAATGCGCGAATGAGATTTACAGTTGTAGAAACTCAGCAAACCTTATCGGTATCGAGCTTGGCAAAACGAACAAAAGGCAATCGCAAATGTTGAACGTTGGGCTGGTGAAAGAAGGACGGCGGGTCAAAGGGTCGTTAGGAAAGTTTCATTTGGTCGTCGCTAAAGATGTCAGGTCGACGAACTCGTGAAAGGAGACCTTAGAGGACAGCAGATTGCTGAAAGGACGACATCAACTTTCGAAAACCGCGGGAGAAAACCTGCGTAATAACGGGAGATCAAACAGCAGCAGAACCATTTTCGCTGAAACAAACTCATATAAAGAAGGAAACAAGGAAGACAATGCAGCTGAAAAACAAAGAGCAAGGATATGTAACGATTGAGACTCACTTATCGCCAAATCAGAAAAGTGACAATTCACTTTCCCCTCCTTCATGTCAATGTGAACAGCAAGTGAACAGCAACAGGCAGACGACGCCGTTGTAAATGAAAACTGTTGAAACTCATTTGAAAAGACTTGAGAGATCATTCAGAAACGGAATTGCTCTTGCCAGAAAGAATGCTTGATCAATGCTCGAAAGCCAAGAGACCAATTCCCAAGGGACGATGTTGGATAAAGGATGTTCCGCGTGGTTTGTCGAGTCGAAGCACAAGGTCAAAATGCTAAACAAAAAGCTCTGCGTGTCAAATAGACGAAGCTATTAATATTAGCCTGCTCGTTACAATGATCCGCCCCTCGCCATCACAGAGTAAAACTTGAAGTGTTGATTATTTATTTCAAACAGCAAAACATTGACAGATTAAGAGGTAACATTAATAAATGAATCCGCAGAAAGTTTATAGCATTTGCTTCTCAATCCGTCGACACTTTTTCAAAAAATTTAAATGTGCCAATATGTTCCCAGTGAATTACGGCTAGTCTGCGTCCATCAGGCGTTTCTAGCATCGCATTGAAGTCGTCAATATCGTGCCTCTTCAAAAATAAACCGTCGAGAAGATCGTCGAGCGAGACAACAAGAAACAGCCGAACACTAAAACCGAATCGAAGACGTCCACGGAATCGTCCAGACGCCCATTGCGTGAGTCGACCCTGAATGCCCGCAATTGTGAGACTAGGAATGAAACAGTTGAGATGGAGACTCGTCCAAGTCGAATTAAAGACAGCTTCGTCGTCGATGCCGACAATCGGCTTAATGGCAATTTTCTTCTGATTAATGCACAATCCCGTCAGGCGCTGAATACGAGGTTCTCGAAAGAAATCCACTGGAATATCGTTTACAATATCGTGAATATCCAGAATTCGGATCTTTCGTGAAGCATGCAGACAGTTGAGAACGCCTTCCAATTCACAATGCATTCGAACTTCTCCCAGGAGGGCTAGACCCCGCACTTTACTGAGAAATGGCGTCCAACTAAGCAGATCCCAGTCGTTGTTAGTAATGAAAAACGTCGCACGAAAGTGCCGAAGGATTTGAGCAATCAACGCTTGGAAAGCATTTCGAGAATGTTGCTCGGAAAATGATTTTGACTCTCGTAGTTCGAATAAGATCACAGGTTCATTTTCATCGCATCCAACGAAGCGGCTAAAAATAAACTCGCCGAAGTGAAAGTCTTCGCGGGGCTTGCAATTTTCGATGACTTTGGAAAAATCTTGATGATATCTACCGAATGAGACATAGTCATCAGGAGACTTTCGAAAAACAACTGTGCAATTTCGAAAATATCGTAGGCTTTGGGCTGATTCTTCGATAAACCAACGAAGTTGCTTGTTTACACGTTGAAGAACCAGAAGCTGGTGGCCACTGACAAAAGAAATTACTTGACGAAACAATTCAGGAGGAAGTTGAAACAGCATCACTGCGCGCACCACTTGGTTGTTCTTCAAAAAGGCTAGGTCGAGAAGAATTTCGGAGCGAAGTGATAATTAGTGATAATAACGGGGGGGGGGGCTCCAAGTGAGAACCAGCCAAACTTTAATCAACAACAAAAACAACCAAACATACAAAATCGTCTCATTGTCAGAAACACTAACCGCATTTAAAAGCTCCATTGATAAGTTTCTTTTCATAAAAGCTGCAGCAGGAGTGACGAGGAAACGGGCACAAATTGTTATTACAAGGCACATAGCGTTGCATTTCCTGTGTAAAGCTCCAAACTCTGTGTAAAGCTTTTTGTCTTCAACAACTCACGTGCATGTGCAGCCCTCCTTACACATTCTCCGCTCCAGTTGAACCCCGCACAACCCACAAGAGTCGTTGCACGATTTGATAATCATCCAAGGTGAGTAGACGTGGACGCAAGGATTGAACGATCGAAGTTCGCACAAACTGTCAGCTGATCCTGAGGTTCAAAGTTTTAACGATAGTTTTACCCAACACGGCGGCTCTCAAGCAGTGATGGCAGTCGATGCTTTTAAAATCGATCTAATTGTAAGCAGTTGTTCTGTTGAAAGCAATTTGCTAACAAGAACCGGGCCGCAAATGAAAGGTAGCCGCCGATCGCAGTGCTTCGCCATCCAAGTTCCTCTCTCCAGCAACATCGACAAGCATTCTGTAGTAAACATTTTCTCTAACGTATAAGAACTATTGTACTTACGAGCATACGAAGCTTCTTCGTCCGAAGTTTCATTGGAAATGTCGGTTTCTCTTTTAGCGCGTCGACTATTAGAGAATTTAACCGAATTCAATGAAGCACCGCTACTGCTGCCACCATGCAGCTGGAGTTGTTCGGGTGGCTAAAATATTATAGTTTTTCGTGTTCTGCTATCCGTTGCTAACACTATACTCAAAATTGGCAAAATGAAATGGTGCTCTATCAATCCATTCAAATTGCTGCGCATTTCGGAAACCACCAATCCAAACAGCGGAAGTGTTGGAAAATAGCCTCATCGCTGTTCCTAAAAAAATCTTCCGTACTTTGAAAGTCAAACCAACAATGAAGAAAAACATTCGACTCCTTATTAGAGATGAACGCCAGAGCCCCTTGTTTTTCACAAACGGCTCTTGCCTCATCAAAGGTTTTTGGCGTCGAGTGAAATTGATAGCAATTCCAAGTATCAGGATCCCGGACACCTCCATTTGGACAGTTGCCAGTAACAAAGTAGGCGAGCAAGGCAGTGAGAAAGAGCGTCCACATCAATAGCACAAATAACTGACAAAGAGGCGAATGGATGTAGAGTGCGGGGGTATAAGGCTCGACGTCTGGGCAAACGTCCACTGCCAGATACATACCTGCTTGTCCTAATCAAACCAAGTCAACAATGCGCAGTCGTGCTAGGCAGCATTGTCGCCAATGTGCCTGGCACGGCCGTTCGCTTCCGTGCGGTGTTCTCCACACACACGCTTATTGATCGAAGCGACATCTCGCACAAACTGCTAGGCACGAAGGGACTTGATCAGATTAGATAGAGGCGTAGTCTCGGTTATAAAAAGAAAAGTTTTATGGTACTAATCAGCCGTAGGATAAGGATAAACCACACATAGCATACTTCGACCCCTTCGGCGAGTACCGGGGCAACACTGCTCGCGAGGGGCGGCGCAGTACGGGTCGCCGCAACGAACGTAGCGTTCCAATCGTCTACTAAACTGTTTCTTTAAGAAGCATAATAGTGAGAACTAACTTGCAAATACAACCTTCTGCACATGTCCTTCGCTCCAGTTGAACACCGCACATGCCACATGTATCGTTGCACGACTGAACAATCTTCCAAGCTGAGTAGACGTCAACGCAAGTCGTCAAAGGCTGGTTCGCGCAAAGGCCGTCGGCTGAAAACTTCCTTATTTCCAAAGCTAAAAATTTTACCTAGCGCTGCAGCATTGAAATAATCACGACAGTTCATCTTTCCGAGAGCTACCTGAGTAGTTTGCTTTGACTCATTTGATGAACATTCACTTACCTTGGCACACGCAACCGTTAATTTGTTTGGTGTAGACGATACTTCGTGGCCGATGGGACAAAGTTTATATTCGATTTCGGCCGGTGGGAATGCCTCCTTTGAGGCGCAGATGAAAGGTAGCCGCCGTTCGCAGTGCGTTGCCGTCCATGTTCCTTTCTTGAGCACCATCGAAAGGCATTCTAGAACTCATGCTTCGGCTTCTGTTGCCGGGATGTACTTACGGCCATACGCAGCCTCCTCACCAGAGATTTCGCCCCAAATATGGGTTTCACGTATTACCCGACGACTAGGAACGTTTGATATCGACCGATTTTTGCAGGTACACGTGCAGCCTTGACTAGCTTTTACGTGATCGTGTAGCACCAAATCATCCGGTGGCTAAAAAGAGGGTTTGACAAAAAAAGGCGTACCATAAAATACTCGAAGTTGCTATAGAATGATGCCGTTCCATCAAGCCAGGTAAATTTTCCGGCATCTCGAAAGCCACCAAGCCAGACCGTCAAGTTTTTGGAAAGTAGCTGGATTGCTTTCGCTAAAATGTCTGTTTGAGATAAAAACAGAACCGACCCTGAAGAAAAATGTTCAGCTCTGGAGTGGATATGGATGCCAGAGTTGAGGCTTCTTGATTGCAGATTGTCTTGGCTTCGCCAAACGTTCTGGGCGTTGAATGGAATTGATAGCAGATCCCCGTTTCGGGATGCCAGACGTCTCCGTTTGGGCATTTTCCGAAGACGAAATTTAAAACGACGCTGAAGGAAATGAGAACGGGCGTCCACATCGGCAGCAACGAACGGGGGGCAACTAAGGCAGATCGTTTGAGAGATGGCGTCTGAGCATACAACACGCCGACGACGGACTCACCCCGCAGCCCTCCTATATGTAGCTGGCATCAAGATCAACAACGTTCGTGCTAGGCGCCTTTGTGCCTCCCAAGTGTGCCCTGACACGAACGCTTACAATTAGTTTCGCATCCAAAAGGCGGAAATCGGATACCAATTGCATTAAAAAATCCTTGGCTATTTTTTTGCCGTGCAGTTTTTGCGACGAGTATAGCAAAGGCTTGCCAGTTCCCCCGTTGGCACAAATCGTCAATTTTACTTTAAAAAAATAGCTGTAAAAGGAACGTTTATCCAGTTTTACTCTCTCAGCTAAACAAAAAGGACATGAAGCAAAGATCTCGTGCATTTGTCCCGACAGAAGAACAGGGGCAAAGTTTTCTTACTCGCGAGAAAAATAAGCGAAGTTGAAGCCAATGATAGTGCCAAAATGCTTCAAGCGGGCTTTGCAGCCGTAAAATCGTGTCACGAAGAGCGTCTGGCTATCTTCATTTTCGATAGTGAGCGGCAAACCATAAAGAAGTTCGTCTAGGGAAACACGAAAAGTTGGTCGGATCACAAACGAAAAATGCATCTGATTTCCATTTGCCCATTCTGAGAGACGAAACCGAAGACTTGAAAGAGTCAAACGAGGAGCGAAGCAGTTCAGTACAAGAGAGTCCCATTTCGCCTTGAAAATCACTTCCTCGTCAACGTTGACTGGCGGATCGTCCGGGTAGTTACTCAAAAGAAACAATTTCAGTCGAAGAATACTTGGTTCAAGAAAGAAACCTTTCGGGAAAATGACAGGAAGAATATAAATACTCACTCTGTCAATGCTCGATGAACACTGCAGACAAGTGATAATGGAATACAAATGGTACTGTTGCTGTCGCTGTCGCTCTCCGAGAAGAACCAAATGCTGAACGCGATAAAGACATCTTCTCCAAGAATTCAGATCAACGCCTGAAGTGGCAATAATGCAGCTTGGAGTAAAGTGTCTTTGGATGTGATAGAGCAAGGTGTCGTAAGCTGTCTGAGTTGAATTCTCAAAGAACGATGCCCAGCCTCGAAGCTCAAAGAAAACAATTGAGCCGCACTCGCTTTGTCCAGAAGATCGATGAAAGGCAAAATCCCCAATTTGGTAATTGCCTTGATGACTGCAGTTTTGAATCGTCTTCGTAAAGTCCTGATGAAATACGCCGAATGAGACAAAATCGTTACGACCAACACGAATTACCACGGTTTGATCTGCAAAGCTACGCAAAAGATGGGTCTTTTTTCGAAGAAAAGTATGAAAGGTTGCATTCAGACACTCAAGTTGCAAGAGCTGACTAGCTTCAACAAAGGAAAAAATAAGCAGGCGTAATTCGGAAGGAAGTGTCTCTAACATTTTGAGCGCAAGCGAAGCAAGGAACGGAACAACGAAGGCGTTTTAGGATAGCGAATTTAGCAACTAGGTAGGCGCTAATTATTTACAATATTTGCAAACAATTATAGCGGAAAGCATCAGAGGATATGACGAGAGGCTTCCGCTAAGGTGTTTCCAGGAAGCTCAAAAGCACGACAAGAGTCTGCGACCCTCTGCGGGAAGTGTATCAAAGGCAGCTTTCTTGAGATCCCATAAAGAGTTTTCGTATGGAAAAGCTACTGTACGATATTTAATTGACAACAGGAATAAATAAATGTTTGCAGCAGTGAATTTCCAATGTTTTCATGTGTTTTCAGAAAATTTGAATGTGAACATATTTTCGAAATGTGTCACGGTTAGTGCGCGTCCATCAGGTCTTTCAATCCTGGCATGAAACTTGTCAAACTTTTCTCTTTTCACTGGCAAGCCATCGAGAAGATCGTCGAGCGAAACCAGGAGAAACAAACGAACAATAAAGCGTAATCGAGGACGTCCTCGGAATTGGCCGGTCGCCCATTGCGTGAGGCGACCTTGGATGCCCGCGATAGTGAGACCGGGCATGAAACAGTTTAGACAGAGGCCCGTCCAAGACGCGTTAGAAAAAATTTCGTCGTCGATGCCAACAGTCGGTTTCATGGAATATTTCTTCTGCGTTATGGACAATCCCGTCAGACGCTGAACACGACGTTCTCGAAAGAATTCCGCTGGAATATCGTTTACAATATCGTGAATGTCCAGTATCTGAAGCATGCGTGAAGAGCGTAAACAGTTGACAATGGCTTCGAAGTCACAATGCAATCGATTTTCACCGAGAAGAGCAAGACCATGCACTTTACTGACTATGAGAAATGGTTGCCAGGTAAATCGGAGCACTTATTAGTAACGAAAAATCTCGCACGAAATTGCTGAAAGAGATGAGTAAGCAATCCTTGGAAAGCATTTTCAGAATGTTGCTCAGAAAATGATTTTGACTCTCGTAGTTCGAATAAGATCACAGGTTCGTCGTCTGAGCGCCGTATGGAGCGGTTGTAAATAAGCTCGGCGACTTGAAACTCTTTTGGAGATTCGCAGTTTTCGATCATCTTAGAAAAATCCTGATGATAGCGACCAAATGATATGTAGTCATCATGTCCCGTTCGGAAAACAACCGTGCATTCTCGGAAATATTGCCGGCGGTGGGCTTTGATAAACCAGCTAAGTCGCTTGTTCACGCGTTGAAGAACCAAAAGCTGGCAACCATCGACGAACGAAATCATTTGACGCAACAATTCTGGAGGAAGTTGAAACAGCATCACGAAGAGCCAACTCGTAATTCAATAAAGTTGGGCTTCTTTCATGACGAATTGGAAATGGAGTGACAATTGCAGAGAGTAAAGTGCTAAATTTCGAGGCTTATAACTTGCGCCAACAAGTTTTTGCATGTCCCGAAAAAACTTCGAGTATGCGCTTCCTTTTCCACATGCATTTCTTATTCCGTGCTGGGACAAGGAAAGGATGAAGGGTTT
Organism: Poikilolaimus oxycercus; assembly: GCA_034700245.1. Taxonomy (NCBI): domain Eukaryota; kingdom Metazoa; phylum Nematoda; class Chromadorea; order Rhabditida; family Rhabditidae; genus Poikilolaimus; species Poikilolaimus oxycercus. Next base: position 11,047 of record JAQIXL010000838.1, read on the forward strand.
AATCTCATTTGACATTGCGGTGTCATCTGGAACTAGAAAAGATCTTTGTGATGTGGCCGATTGTAAAATGTAAAAGCTTAACAATTTTAAGCTGCTGATTGTTGCTTAAGATTGTTATCAAAGCTGACAGTTGAGTCTTGCGGTGTGCATAGAATCCTTTTCCTGCAGTAGCAGCACTACGCTGCGCGTTTCATTGGTTACACAATACCGATTAGCATTTTTGATTCCAATTGTTCTTCGATAGGGGATTGCTATCAAACATTTGCCGCGAATTAAACCATAAAGGAGCATGGAAAATGCGCATTGGGCGCAGCCACTACAAGGCCATTCGCAGGTGCTCACTCATTTTTCTTGATGAGGCACTCGTCAATGAGCCTGTTCCTGATACGCTTGGAATGCGAAGCTTCGTCCACCCGAGAAGCGCTAGACATTTTCAATATTTATTCCTACTTTTAGTCTCTGGTCTCAGTTTTACAACACAGAGCGATTGTTTCACTAAGTCCAAACTCCGTTTTGCCGTGAGAATTCCCGACCTCCACCACTCGATTATCGCTTCTCTATACGGCCGCGTTAAGGCGATGACAACGATTGTGGCAACGGGCGAGTGAATCGAATACACCATCATCAACCAGTGGTTGAGATCTCAAACAAGAGTTTCGCTTCATGAATATCACTCACTTTGAGCGTCTACTCTCAGCAAAATTGTGAACGCCATGGTCGTAACTGGAACAATGAGCAATCCAATTGGCAGCACAATCTGAAAATGTAGTTATTTCAGTTTTGAAAGCGGAACCTGAATAACTAAACAACGAAGAAAATGCAGCTGCGCACGTCGACTACGTTCGCTGAAGGACGGCGATGAAGTCGTGTAAATTAGTGTGCTATGCAGAGAACGAAGCCTATTCGGACTGGGTTCTTGACCGTTAACCTACGTCAAGAGCGCCAAAATGACCGAAGCGAGCATAGTAAACAAAACATAGACAACACCCATGAGAAGAGCAATTGTGCAGAAGGGATTTACTTCGGTGAAATAAAACTCGGTCGACGGCTCTTCGAGTAATTTCAACGCGACCGAGTCGTTCTATAATATTAATTGAAAAAAGTAGAAGCACGCCGTACCTCACGTAGCATGTGTTGCTCAAGTTCCTCGCGATCGCTGCGACCAAAAGCTCCCACAAGTGGCGGAACTGCTGACACAAGATAAATCGAAGTAATAAAAGCCGCAGTTCCACGAGTTGAAAATTTCCATCTCGATCCGGGGCGAACAGCAATCTAATTAGCTTCCTTTTAAGTCTCGTCTTCTGTACCTGGAACCTCCAGTAAAACGTCAACAGAATGCAGTTGAGCTGCGCCATAACAATATACCAGAGAAGCATCTGCAAATGAGCATTCAAAAGGGTAAAATAGAGAATTTTTGGCACCATTTGTGCGTGACTGGAGATATGAAATGTGTTCCACAAAACGCCCTTGGTGTAGCCAGCCAAATACGGAAATAAGGGCACGGATTCCATTAGAAAATGCATGTACGAGTCAAAGGCGCAGCTCGTAAGCTATAAACGGTCATTCGAATGGCCAACACACTTTATTTACCATATAATTAAGCAAAAACCACCGATAAGTCTTGAGCTCCCTAGACTTGACCAATACAAAATAGAGGGCCAGAATGTTAACACAGATACTAAGAGCGGCCATACATTTTGCAACAAGATTGCGAGCGTACGGCTCGTCGAGGGTAACGTGCAAAGGCATTGAATGTTCTCACGGACCGATGAGTTTTGCTCTCGAGTAGGAAGTGCTGAATTCAATAGAAATATTGTGGAGCCACCTGGTGCCGAACAGCAGAACTGCAACCTACTGAATGCGAGCGTAATGAGAACACGCAAGAGACATCATAACGGAAGAAAATGTTAGAGGTGAAGTATGTTCCAGGGCCATGCGACGAACGCATGACTAAAAGAAAGCCTTGACTGCGAGCGCTATATCTTCACGCACAAGCGTCGCTGCTCAAATTTAAGCAAGCTCAAAAGAGGCGACATTTATTCAAATTCAATCTTCCACAAAGGTTGTGAAATCACCAACATGAATAAGCGAAATTTTCTGTCTATCCGGTCTCACTACTGTTGCACTATAAGAACTAAGGAGTTCATATGGAAGTGACATATCCTCCAAAACAGCGTCGATTGGCGCCCAAAACGATAAGTCGAGCATAAGTCCTAACTCTGAACGCTCTCCGGTTGCCCACCTTGTGAGGCAATATTTGAGACCGACAATGGTCAACCGTGGCATGAAACAGAACAGAATTAGGTTTGCCCACTTGGCTTTTTGAACAACTTCGTCGTCTACATCGACGAGCGGCATGTCGACTAGAGATCTCGTGTTCACAAATAGCGTTTGCAACCGTTGAACGTTCGGGTCGAGGAAGAATTCTTTCGGAATATCCACTTGAACGTTACAAAAGGTCAGTCCATGAATGTGCGGTGCTTGTTGAAGGCAACTGATAATGGCGCGTAAGTCGTACGGCTTTTTTCCCTTTCGACCTCCGAGTATAAATAAAGCATAAACACGACGAAGACGCTCTTTCCAGAAATTCAAATCAACACCTTGACTTGCGGTGAACGAGAATGGCACAAAATATCGACTTAGGTGATGAATGAGTTTATCGTAGGCTTGTTGAGTGGATTCCTCGAAAAGTGATGCCCAACCTCTAAGTTCGAAGAGAATAATTGACTTATCCGAAATTTGACCAGAATAACGACGGAAAAATAAATTGTCTAGCTGATATGGTTTATGCCTTTTGCAACTGGGGATAACCTGCGAATAGTCGAGGCAACGTCCAAATGAGACAAAGTCCTTTCGACTCAATCGAATTATTACGGTTTTATCGAAGAAGTATCGCAAAATGTGTGCTTCTTTTCGGATAGAAAAGCAGAACGTAGAACTCAAACGTTCAAGTTGCAACAATTGACGAGCATCTACAAGACGAAGAACATATCGCAATATTTCTACGGGGAGTTTCTCCAGCATCACAGTGCAGGAGAATGATGGAAGCACCTCGACTGAAGTGCACCGTTGCGAAATTGGTCAAGGTGATAATTAACGCATTAACAACACGCCCACGTAGCGAAGTCGGAGTGCAAAGTTTCGTGAGTTTGTCGTAGGCTGATTGTAACGGACATTTTACGATTTTTATCTGCAGATGCTACAGGTTTTTTGAGCATTTATTGTGAAGTTGAAAAACAGAAAAGCCAAGATATCGCGATGCATAAGGGAGAATTCACAACAAGACCATTTGTCGTTGTCGATGCTCAGCGCAAAGCTTAGACTGATGTATCCGAAGGGGCGAAAACTTTTACAGCGAAGTGTCTAGTCAGGCTCATTATACTGAAGATGGCGCCATTAATGGATTGATTTTTGATGAGTTTTGTCTGACTATTTATTCATAAAGCGAGCAAAAGTGCCATACTTTCGACGTCCGACGATGACTGTAACTTCGATTGTGCTTATCTTCCTGACAACATGCTTTGCGGTTGCTTCTGGTAGGGCTTGTTCACTTTGCTAATAGATAAAATCAACTTTCAGCCGGAAAATGTCCGAAGGACATCTATCTGTCGCTTGTCCTTGACACCTCTGGCAGCTTAAGTCAAACCCATTATGATGTGAGCGAGATTGTTTTCATCCTCCATTTAATTTTTAAAAATTCTGCTCACTTTTTAAAACTTTTTTTAGTTCAATTCGAACGCAATCGCGGACTGGGTTCTCTCGACGTTCAAAAACATAAGCACAGCGACCGTAAGTGATTTTTGTTCGTTTGATCAATTTCTGTTTCAGACCGTAATTGACGTCATACGCTTCAGTACAGAAGTCTTGGTTTGCGATTATTTTTTTTAATTCGCTAAGATCAACTTATAGCCCGCCGAAATGCGCAAACGAGATAGAGCCGAGGTAAACAGTCGTTTTTTGTGGCAATGCTAAATCGACCGAGACATAAGCTGAGTTGTTTTTGACAGCTCGATTTCAGATTGAGCAAGTATTGCGAGGACGCTTTGCAGTAGGAGAAATGACAGCTACGGGGGACGCGCTGCAAAAGGCCATCGAGGTACTGTAGTTGACGTTTCATGTTACTCGTTTTAAGCTCAAAAACTCGTTTTCAAAGAAACATTTCCTGAACGGACGCCCCACAATGCTTGTGCTCGTAACCGACGGCGTGCCAACTGTCGGTGAGCCGGGTAAACAGTACCAGATCCGGACGTGAGTTGTCCTAGTTGCTGTATAAAGGATAAATTTTTATAGCTGCCAACCATCAACAAATGATCAGTGCATATTTTCTAACGGAGGAAGCCCTAGTGTGGGCTAAGAAGGTAACGCTTTGTGTAGCACAATCACAAAACCAATGGGGAGTAGGCAAAATGGAGATGTTTTTAGCATTCAGAGAAAGTGCGAAGAACATTCGACCACTATTTCGTCGTCGCTGTTGGCAGTAGGCTTCTTGAAGCAGAGCAAATTTTCCCCCAATAGATTTGAACATGGACAGCATCTACCAGTTGCACCAAAAAGAATACGTGAAGCACATCAAGGACGTATTCAGCATTCGGAAGGCTTTGGAAGAGCTTTGTCCACGTCAAAAGCCAACAACGACTTCTAGGACGACAAGTAAATACCAAAACATTTTCAATCCTATGTTAGCTTTGATGTCTTTAGTGTGCTACAAGCCACTCGACATTGTACTCGTATTCGATTTATTACGAAAGCTTGGTGCTAAATTGAAGGCTGCAATCAAAACCCTAGTTGATAAGCTGAAAATTGGAAGCACGAAACAGGTACGTATTAGTTAATGGCCTACTCATTGCTTGCCTCTCTACCAAAACCTGTTCAGAACACGCGCGTGGCCCTGCAATTCGGATCGACGCTCATCTCCGACTTTTTCAATGACAATAAAGCTCGGATTTTAAAGAAGATTGAGGAAGCAGCGTCTAAAGGCTCCACTCAGAAAGTTTTAAAACTGGTGACGCATTGCGTAACGTCCGGGAAAATGCATGTTTTACTCACAATCGAAAGGAATACTTGTTCTTCAGGTTCTGCTTGAGGACTTTGGCTGGCGCGAGAACCAACATGGAGCGAAGACACTCACGGTGCTTTTCACAGACGTCGAGGCTAACAAGGGTCTGGATTCGGCGCAAAGTGTAAGCTCGCCTGGAATGCTCCCTTTTCAAACTCTTTTAGGCAGCCAGGAGTCTTCACGATGTGAGCGATCTCTTCATTGTCGACGTTAGAGGTTTCTTAAGTCTTTTCCACTAATATGAAGCATTTCTAGACAGCCAAGCTTCGACCAAAGCGCTGAAGCTGCTCAACGAACAGAAGGAGAACTACAAAACGTTGGATAAGACTGCTGAAGTGCTTGCGAAATGGACACGCAACTGCTCAGATGGGGATCTTGAATAAATAAGCGGCTGATTCTGTTTATGTATCGCATTGTAAAGTTTGAAGGATCCCCTGTTGCGCCTCGACTCGCTGAATGTGAGTCTCACTCTCTCTTGCGATCATTCGGGCCACTGTAAAGTGTTACTCGCAGTGAAACATTTGTCTCACCTTCCCAGAACTCGTCGTGATCCGCCAGAGACAGCCGACGCATTGCCCTTAAGGATGGCGATGAAGTTTGCAACGGTCGTGTCCTTGCCCTTATAGTCGATCTTCACACCCTTGTACACGTCCTTGCCATGAGGCTGGTTGTAGAGCTTGCCCGGGTAAGGGTTTCTGGAAGTTGCTGAGAATGAATAAGACAGCCTACGCTTTGTTGCTCGCGACATCGTCGTACATCAACGTGATGTTGTTGTCTGCAGCGATGCCATGGTGGAGAAGCGTTTGGTAAGCGTGAGCCACATCTGCCTGAAAACAGAATGAGTTGCATGTGTAAACCAAAAGGAACAAAATTGTTTCGTCTTTGATCGACGCCGTCCTGTCCGCAAGTTTGCAATGCCCACTTTCAACAACCAACTTAGTTTCGAGGAAATCTTTAAACTTGGAACTTCATTATGCAAGTGATCCGGAGGAGCCCTTGTCCCCCAATTGGCGATTGAACTTCAAAACTTTCTGTCTAATAGCGACTAAATTCACACCAAGCAATGAACTTCGTTTCACCTTGGCATCATGTGGAGCTGATAAACAGGCCGAGTATTGGTAGTCACTCGTTTTGTGCTGAAGGCATTTCACAATAAGTTTCTCAAAACATGTCTTTTGGATCAACGTTCTAATCAGTGATTTCTTCCCTCTCCTACGCCCCGCTTTCTTTAGAAAGAAAGAAGCGTTCTCTCACCTGATGTCTGTAGTTCCACCAGAAATTCGAGCCCGCCACCAAGACCGCCCAGATCTGGCCATCATCGTCGTTCTCCTTCTCCTCTTCTGCTTCATGTCATCTAGTGCCAAGTGCGAGAGTGTCGATCCTCGACTTGGCTAAGTCTCACTCTTCCCGTCTCTTCCGCCCGGGACGGAGGCCTCTTGGGAACATTGGTTGTTGGCGATGTCGTCGTGCATCAAGATGATGCTGCGATGCCATGATGGATAAGCGCCTGCCGGGAAACCAATAAAAGTGAATGAGTAAAGCGGATGAACTGAAGTGCCTCGCTTGTGATCATTGCGGTGACCACGAGCTTTTGTGATTTGATTAACTCGTCGCTGCTAGGTTTCGCAGAAATCGCAAAGCGCGAAATTCCACTGTATAAATGATTTTTTGTAGAGGGGAATGATTTCGAACGTTGCCAATTCGACGTCGAAACTGCTCGAGAAGAAATTCACAACGAACAACGCGCTTCGTTTTTTTCGTTCATCATCGAAATTGGGTACGGGCCACTCGGTTCGATTAGGAAGAGGCCTAGGTTGTTTGAAAATGAGTTTCTCAAAGCTTGGCTTTTTGCAGCGCGTTCAAATCGGTTGATTCTTTTCCTCTCTATCTCTCTCTCGCGCGCCTGTTACAAAAGAAACCAGGACTGATTCGGTTTCGAAATTTAGGTATGAGGTGATAATTATCGCGCCTCGCCACTTGAAGCTGTTAACGAACAATTCAAACATTCGACACAAATTTACAGAATCTGAAACAGAGACAGTTCTAAGTGAAGTCATTTCGTCTTACTTATTGACGCAAAGTGCAACTTCGAGATATTCTTTCGTGAGTAACTTGATGTTTTTCTGTGCCTAGAACTACTGTTTCCGCTTTTTGTCCTGGGAGTTTCACAGGCGATACAAGGCTGATTGGCATTTCCGATTGCAATCGACGAGTTTTTTGTCAAATTTATTGCAAAGTAAAGTGAAGCAGAAAGAGGCAATTTCAAGTAATGCACAATGGGAAATTCACAACAAGACCAATCCCAGTTTCTCACTCATCGTTCTCGATGAGGCACTCGTCGATGAGGGTGTTGACGATGCGCTCGGGATTGCGAAGCTCCGTGCAGAGATTGGAGAGAACGTAGATGTACTTCGTCACATCCGAGTTCTGAAACGCATCCGAATCATGTTCCTGCAATCTTCACCAACCTGAGCAATGTTGACGCAGGCTCGGTTGAATGCGTGCACGACGCGGTGGTGGCATTCAATGTCCTTCAAGGTTTGTTGTTTACCCGTTGTTTACCTTGATGCCCTGCTTCTTCGTGAACATGTGCTTGCGGTTGACCGGGTCATGGATGAGGGCGGCGACCAACTTCTCCATCAGAGCCTTGAGGTAGCGGCGGTTCTAAAGTTTTAGTTAAGTGGTTGAACCCTTGACCAAACCTCGCGGATCTTGTTGATCCTGAGCTGAATGCGTCTGGACTCGGTGGCATCGTTGGTGGATTCCAGTTGCAGTGTGAGGCCGTTGAGCTCGATGTCCCGCGACGGCCATGAGAGACCCTTCTTCTCACCCTGAAAATATCGTTCAGTCTCTGGAAGGTATCGTTGACTTCGTGTTAGCTCATCCAAAACGTTGCTCCTAAAACTTATCGCTCGAGAAACCATTTTGTTTCCATTCAGTTTAAAAAAATCTTCTCATATCGTCGTGTACACCTTCAGATGAGCATATTCAGCCAGCATAACTCATCACAAAAGTTGCTGTCCAAGATTTGCAATCATTACTTCTCTTTGGTTCAATCTCACGAGTCTTTTTTTTTGAAACTCATTTGAAAACAAACCCGGCTGTCTCCATAAAGTCGTCGCTGCGGCTTCTTGCCCTGGAAGTAGGCCACGGGCTCGTTGGCAATGCTGAGGTCGCCGAAGTGTTGAACGTGGCTCTTGTTGGTCTCCTCCTTCACGATCTCGAACTGCTTCTCCAGGGTCTCCGTGTTGAGGTCCTCCTGCAGCAAGCTTCTTCAACAGTTTAAATTCTCACGTTATCCGAATCGATGATCCAATTGACGGAGAAGAGATCGCCGAGGCAGGGAAGTCGCATGTCATTGTCACAGAATGTGCCCCAAGAGCTCTCGTGCGAGTTAGCGGCAGTAATGGCGTAGACTACAATGGGGAGCATGAAGGAATGAGGAACGTTACTCTTGATGTTGGCGGGCAGAACACTCTCGAAGATGGATCCCGACTCGCAGGCCTCGAGGTAGAAGACGAGCTGCGAGAACTTCTGGTTCGAGTGCATCCACTTGAGAACGTCGTTCACTTGCTTCGTCGTCATCTGAAAGACAATTGAAAATACGAAGAAGAACAAATCGATAACGTCGAATTCAAATCAAGTTAACCGAGTTTAGAAACGTATTCAACAAATTGGAGCCACTTTTGGAAAGATTAACTGCGAATTAGCGACCGCAAAATTTGACCGACTTGATTTGATTGCTAGACGAAACGTAGGAGCTTTGTTTCAACATGTTGCTGTTTTACGTTCGCCCTCTTCAATGTCCCATTCCACAAGGACGGAACCTCCCTTTATATGCAAGGGCGGAAACACACACAAAGTTCACAAAAAAACAAAAATGCTTACAATCTCCTCGGGGAAGCTGATAAGACCATCAGCACCGTGGTCGGTGAAGTAGATGAAGACGCGATCGTTCGGGCCACTGAAAAGTGTTACTCGCACTGAAACATTTGTCCCACCTTCCAAGAACTCGTCGTGATCCACCAGAGACAGCCGACGCATTGCCCTTGAGGACGGCGATGAAGTTGGCGACGGTCGTGTCCTTGCCCTTGTAGTCGATCTTCACGCCTTTGTACACGTCTTTGCCGTGCGGCTGATTGTAGAGCTTGCCCGGGTAAGGGTTTCTGGAAGTTGTTGAGAACTAATAAAGCAGTCTACGCTTTATTGTTGGCGATGTCGTCATACATCAGCGTGATGATGTTGTCTGCCGCAATTCCGTGATGGAGTAGCGTCTGATAGGCATGAGCAACATCCGCCTGAAAACAGAATGAGTTGCATGGATAAACCAAAAGAATGGTTCTTTTTCGCGTTTGATTGAATCTGCGCCTGCTCCTGCTTCTCCCCAAGTTCCATTTCAGCTCTAAAACGTTCGTCTAGTAGCGGCAAAATTCACATCAAACAATGAACTTTGTTTCAGCTTGGCATTATTTGGAGCGAAAAGTAGGCTCCGTAGTGGATTTGGCAGGGACGACTGATATTTCATAATAAGTTTCTCGAAACATGTCTTTCGTGACGGCGTTCAGATCAGCTGATTTCTTCCCTTTCTTTCCCCAGCTTTCTTGCGAAAGAAGAAAAAAGCGTTCTCTTACCTGATGTCTGTAGTTCCACCAGCCGTTCGAGCCTGCCACCAAGACCGCCCAGATCTGGCCATCATCGTCGTTCTCCTCCTCCTCTTCCAGTCTGAATTCTCTCTTTTTTCAAGTTTTTAAAAACTCTTACGACTCCGCTGCCTCCTGGAAGTCTCTCCAGTTGTTCTTGAAGAACTCTCTCAAGGTGAGTCTCGCACTGACGACGCCGACGAGGAGAAGCAACAACGCCAACTTCATCCTGAAATCCAAAACTGAAGGTCAAAGTTTCAAAAGATGATGACAAAAGGATGAGCACGAGTGCCCCCGGCGGGAGAGACGGCTCACTCGGGACGCGCGAGGACAGCTGACTAGTGGCGGGGAGCAGCGGGGCGGGCAGCGACAAGCGCATCGAGTGATAAGGGAGTCGGGAAGGACGAGGCCGAGACACGGAGGGTCATCAGCCAATGAGTAAACACATCGGCACTTCTTGTTTTGGTATCAACTGTCAGACTGATTCTGCGGAAGGTGCTTTGAGCTTGAAAAAGAGACGACAGATCTCGGGAAGTTTCAAGGAGAATTATTGATGAAATTTGGGAAAACAAGTCCAGCGTCGAATGAAACAGTGTTATCATTGAGCATAATGAAATAGCGAGAAACACAGGATGTCACAACTGATCATCCACGCCAATGAGACTGCTATTTATTGGGCCGCGGCTACAGTGAAATTCAATGACCTCTTTCATCAGCCCCAGGCGCAACTGAGTCACATGATGAGTGGTCATGCGCTGACGGGGTTGATATGGGTGGTCCCCCTAAAAATATGAGCACGCGAGAAGAGCCGAGGAGCGAAGAGAGGAGGAGAAATGAGGTTGCGGTATCACTCGCTCTTTGTGGCTTCCTTATAAAGCCCCTGGGCTGACCCGCGTTGACCCGGTATCAGCCGGGACGGTTTGTCTGACCGCAACGCCGAACAAAAATATGCAGATGATGAAAACATGACACGATTTCCTGTTTGGAACGCTATGATTTGTTGTTGTTTCTCAGTGCATCATTGGAGACTGTAGCGATCGCAGCCTAGAAACCATTCGTAGCCAACACAATTTTCGTCAACCGATTGTCTTCCGAATAAAAAAGTCACGATTTTTTTTTCAAATTCTCCTTGGCTTGTTTATTCTCTTGCCTGTTATTGTTGAGAGTGGGAGTTGGATGGTCTGACCCTTCGTATCTGAGTCAACGACGGCGCTACATCGAGGTCGAACCAACGAGGCACATGTTATACTCGTTCTACAACGCCACTGCAGTTTCGCCTCCGTCCCCCTCCGCCCTCCCGAAATGATGCGCTTAAATTGGCAACTTTCTGAAACGCATGTCATTTCTACGGTCGGACCGGCGACTGTCAGCGTTGCAAAACAACTTTCAAATTATTTTATTCACGCGTGTAAATCATAGCTTCAGTCTTCCACGTATCGAATCTCTCGCTTGCCGATGGGAGGCACGCAAAGACAAGTCAATCTTTGTCCGCAGCGACAGAACATTGGTGGAGGACAAGGAGGGGTGCCGTCGTAATAGCACCACTGAGCGGATTCACACTCGTTTGCGGCAAAAAGAAGGAAAATTGCTAGAAACAGAAACGAACGCATAGCGAGATGCCAACGGCTTTCTGTGAGGGTGGCGTCAAAAATTGTAAACAACGTGTGTCGCCGACGTCTCGTCATCGGGGCCGTCAAATCAATTCTTGTCATCAGGCATCGTTGCGGCAAGAAGCATTGTATTGGGATGAGCGAAAAGTTTCCGATCGCGAGCTATTACTATGGACGAAAAAAATTGGCGAAGCTTGTGAAGAGGACAAATTCCCGTGAAATGCAAATCATGAAATTCCCAGAGCTCATTTCGTGATGTGCAATTTTATTGAGCGACCTTATGTTCGGCAAAGGATAACGTTTCGGAGTTCCGTAACAACGACTGAGACGATCACTGGCCAAAGAATTGAGATCGAGCAGTCGAGGAATTCGGCCCAATTCCAGTTGGGCTTCCCGCCTTCCCGCCTTCCCGCCTTCCCGTAATTTCTTCCCGGGAAGGCTTCATTTGTAGACCAAGCGGCAATCCAGCGGTCGACTGCTAGAACAAATTACGGGAAAGCGGGAAGGCGGGAAGCCGAACTGGAATTGGGCCTTCGTAATTCTCGAAGCTCGTGTTCCTAAACTCATTTGGGAGATGATGGCAGTACAATTGCTCAAACGTGTCTTCGCCAAAGCTCTTTGACAGGGAAATTTGGAGAGCCGAAGACACAATCTCAAGGATGACCAACATAGCGGTTGCCAGTGTTGCGGCAGCTGACGCTTTGACTGCTTTCAGAATCTGATTACGCTTTTGTTTGAATAACACGTGAGATACGCTTACAGGACGACCTCGTCGAACAATGCGAGGTACTGAGATGAGCTCATTGTGCCGATACCAAAGGTAGAGCGCAACGATAATCATCACCTGAAACTGTTCTCGGAAGGACAAGTGAACCGACCGCAAATGCCAGTAACTGCAAGGCCAAGCCTGCACCTCCCATCTCAATAGGCGCGATACGACCTTTAATGTGGTCTTCACTAGGAAGCCAGCCAACCTTTCTTGAGCAAGAACCACTGCAGAAACGCTCCACCGCACTGAAGTTAGAGTCTTCATTGAGGATATTTATAACTCACGGAAACGAAGAACCCGACGAAGAAGAAGGCGACGCCACAGCTTTTACCAATATTTGGATAGCGCTCCTCGTAATAGGCGCAAAAAATTCTTTCGATTGAAAAAAGAAATTGAACATAGTTAGCTGCAATTTGTGTTGGCACCAACGATCTCCGTCTACTGGACTGCGATGCGACGTATTTTGTGGGGGCGATCCAGGGAAACTCTTCTTGAATGCGTTGTTCACCAACTGAAGTCAGCAGATGCAAATCGATCGCTTTAAGAGTAGAACGAGCAAAGAAGGTTATCGCCATCGCCCCCGGCGCGAAGCGCCGGGGGAAGTTTCCTTTGGTCGGGCCCTTTTACTCTCCTGTAGATCTTAAAACTCCCGGTTCTCGCGGCCCAAGCAACCTTTTGAGCCGCTCTAAAGCGCATCGGCAATGCGACTACTTCCTCTACACGACAGTTTTTAAATCTCAGAACAAAGTGAAATCCCGGCCGAGATCTGAAAGTTTTCAGAGTTCACAAATTTTTCTGATATGTATGTTTGTTTGTTTGTCAGTCACGCGGAACATTCTAGAAGCTTAGTCCGAAGCACCTCAGTACTACCTCCCGTCCGATTCAAACATCTATTTCCACTACCGAGCAGCCACGAAGGCTGCAACTAAAGGAGCCTTCGAGAAGCCTCTCGAA
>JAQIXL010000839.1:0-24053 GCA_034700245.1 Poikilolaimus oxycercus
CGGAGGCGGAGGGCGACGAGTAGGACGAGAAGACGAAGGCCGACAGCGCCGTCTCCAGGCTCTCCGCCTCGCGCGCCGTCTTCGGCGTCGTCGCTCTCGGCGGAGTGGCGGCTTCGAGGTGGGGACGGAGCTCCTCGAGCGAGTCGAGCGCCCTCGTCTTCTCTTGTGGACCTGCAGAGAAGTGGGAGAAGAGAGAGGGCAAACCGGAGAAAGGGAAGTCCTCGGTTGCGTGTTGCGCCTGCATTGAAGAGGAAGGAGACGAGCTGTTGCGCGAAGAACTGAACTGAGAATGCGTCGCCTCGTCCTTCTCAACCCTCTTTACGTTCTCCTCCAGACATGGAAATGACTCTTTGTCTCTTGTTAGTTCCAGTATTCAAAAGACCTTCTTCAACTGTTGTTCTTCTCCAGTCACAAGCACAGTTCTAAAATCTTCGTCGGATCATAGTGACGGCTCTGTTCCAAGTCTTGTCGACTCGACATTGTTCGTCTCGTGATGCCCTCACGGTTCCACACGAGTTTGGCCACGGCCCAGCCAGGCGATTTTGATAGCCTCGGCCGTCCGAAGACAGATGCTTCAAATCCACGCTCAACTGTAGTTGAAAACCTTGCAATCACACCGTTTCTCTAGACATAGACTCTTTATCCTTCTCTCAACTCGTACAACAGACTTTCCTTCGGGATATTAAGAACGTATAAAGGCGGGGCACTTATGCTGTCGTCATAGCTCAGATCGAGGAAGGGAAGAAAAGAAAAAGGAGCGACTGTTCTCAGCCAGGAGATGGTCCCGCATCTCAACATCACGGAAAGAGAGAAAATATTAGACAACAACATAAAAAGGAAGAAGATGAAAACAAGAGAGCGTTCGAATGGATCATTGCACCAATACATGAGATTGTTCATGTCATCCAAGTCGAGCAAGAAACTAAAGGAAACCAACAACTAAAAGGGATTATGCTAGTGAATCAAAAGAATGCATCACCGGCGCTCATCAGTGAGACAAATCAAAGCTTCCTAGATTGACCCTTTTCTCCCCTTTCTTTTCATTATGCACAAACTAAGAACGACTTAATGCGAGATGTAAAGCCAAGGACTAAAGGACAATTGACTCAGATCACTAAGAACCAGAAATATACGAAGAAAATAAACCAAAGCATCTTGTTCTACGAAACGAGTAGCCACGAGAAATCCTTAGACGACCTTGTGCTCGTCTTCCGGCTGATGCTCGTACTCGTAGTCCGTGTGGACAAAAGCCCTTTCCACCTACAAAACAACAATCTTGGAAACTCCGGCATCATCCAGACCTCGGGCAGACTTTCAATGTTGATCTGCAACCCTTCGCTTATATCGTGAGCGGTCTTCAGAGGCATTGTCTCATCCAAGACAATATGGACCTAAACATTTCTTTTAGGAGCTTGAAACGAGTGCACCTCAACCAAGAACCGTGTTCCGAAGTGATAGACATAAACGGTGTCTATGAACTGAATGCGCGAATCGTGATCCAAGCACACCTAAACCGAGATTCGAACCTTCAACTTTTCAAACCTTGATGATCCGATTGATGAATTCGGGACCGGCAGTCTTGCCGCTCAACATCACGACGTGCTCCATGCCCGTTCTGCACCAAGTGCATGCGATGTAAATCGACACGAGAACCGCTCCAATCGGATCCAGGTAGACCCAGAATCTGAGGAATGCGATCTCCACTAATGAACTCACTCTGTGGCGAGCCAAGCACAAGCCAAGGCAACAAGGTTCGAGATGCAATCGTTGCGGTGATCTTGTGCCAACACCGAAATTGAAGGATCGTTTTTGAATCTGTAATACAGAGATTGGATATTCATGAGACTCTCTTACCGCCGACAAACGAGTACAAGTGTGAACTTGACGACCACCGTCGCAACCATGATTCCAATGGAGATCATGTCCACTTGAGGATCAATCTAAACGCTCTTTCCATCTCCGTCAAGATCCGAACCAGTCGATCGTTCGAATGGCAGTATTCGCGAAGACTCGGCTCCATGTGACGAGGCCGAAATGCGCTGCAGTTAGCTGGACGATAATGCTAAACTCCTTTCTTTGCTCAAAGAAACAACACTAACTCACCAGATCGCTAACAACGGCGTGAATGGACTGAATGATGAGTTGCACGCTCGCTACACCCATCACAACAGAGACGATTATCTAAACCAGGATTGAGTCCTTATACTAAAGGACACACCAATGCGAGTGGTTCGAGACGTGTTCGTCCTCTTGGATAAGAGTACGGATCACGCTTCTTGATTGCCCGCGACGTTACATAAATGACGAGTCCCGATGTGATATCCACAGCCGAGTCAACAAGCGATGAAATAATCGAAAGAGAGCCCGAAATGTACGAAGCCGTTGCCTGCAATGCTCCCACTCTCAAAGTTGGCGAAGCTCAACCTTAGCGAGCATCAATGTAACATTCACGAAGAGCGTGATTGCTGCGAACCGAGCTGCTGCCTTGAGAGACTTATTGCGAGCCACATGCGCCTCCTTGTGTTTCAAGCTGCAAGTTAAGTTTTATCATCAGAGTATAGACTCACTCAATTCTTTCCGATGTTGGTGTTCGACCGATTCCATTGTCTTCGACAACAACCTGGAGTGGCGCTTCATCCTCTTCTTCGTCATCCTCTTCGTTGAAAGTGAGCGGCTGTAGTTCACCGCTTGTACCAGCGAGGACTCCCTAGATACGGAGTCAGCACATTGTTTCACAGCCAACCCTCTCAAAATTAGGTGATTGCTCGGGAAGCAGCGAGTTCTTCGAGACGGCGAGTCCCTCTTCTGGTTCATTCGACGTCGAGGACTGCAGTCTCTGACGTGTCCGTGTTCGCTGGAAGCTCTACAGACGATACATCTCCCAGCTAACATTATTTTCTCACCTGAATTTGTTCGTTGTCGCTCTTGAAATTCTCAAGGAGTTCGTTCTGCTTCTTGTAATAGTCATCTACGGCCTTCTTCGGTTTCTTTGCCTAAAATCAACAGAATATAGGTTTCAGAAATGAACTAACATCACTGTTTGGCTGAGAATTTGTGTGAGGAATTTGGCAGGGCGCGGCGCTTCCTCCGGCAGGAGGTGGCGGTACAAGAGGAGCCGGATTGGGCTGAAACATAAACATTCGTTGTGAATAGGATGATAAGACTAACCTTAGAGGTTAGTAATGGAGCTGTTGGATAATGCGCTAATGGTGGTGGCGCACGCCTGGCACTTCTGAACATCGCATCACAACTTTTTTCTTGAAGATTAGACTTACGCTGAAAGAGACTCTTCGTCAGCAAAAGGCACATCATCTTGGCGAGCTGGCGCCGCGTCGGCAGACTTGCTCGGCGATCGCCGTCTGCCTGGCTGCTCCACCATCGCTAGCTCGTCCTCCTCGTTGAGCAAGTCGAAGCGCGTCGCTGCTGAAATCGAACTCTTATCGAAAACGCAGATAGTCTCATCATGACATTTCTTACAACACAGAGAAATTTTGCTCCCTCTGCCGAGATATTTTTAGGCATCATCTCAGAAAGAGTGTATTTGACCACCGTATTTCCCTTCTCACAAACACGCTTCTCTAAGGGTCAAGACAAAGCACGCAAGCGTTCGTCCCCTTTGCGCATTACGAAATCGCGTGAATCATAAGCACAGCTTTCCATTCAAAACACATCAGCATCACGAAATCGAAGGCTTTCAATAGCAAGTAGCAGGCGAACACCTGGACGGCTCTTCCACCCATAAGCAATGAAGGTGACGAAATCGCGCAACCTAGCAGCGTCCTTCTGCCAGATGGCAACAAACCTCATCTCCGCTCTTCCAATTCTCTCGTGATATAGACGAAACTCAAACAGAAAATAGCACTAGACACCAGGTTCGCAAAGAAGTTTGTCCTTTCTCCCTTTTAGTCATGGGGGAAATCCCGGGCTCACCTTCTCCATTCGCGTCCTTCCACACAGGCGTCGCTGCGGTGGCGGCAGCCATCGTCGCCGGTTTCTCGTCCTTCTGTTCTTTCGCGTCGTCAACGGCGCCGCCGCCCTGCTCGCGTCCACGAGCGCCGACTCCTCCCTCTGCGCCGCTTCCACTCGGTTCGATCACCTTTCCAGCACCGTCGCTGCTGCAAACGCCCAACTATGAACTACGCCCTATTTTCATCTCACAAGCAATCTGTCTCGCTTTGGTAGCGAGGTCAAATAGAGCGACCGCGAACTTCAACAAAGCTCTGGAGGAGAGAAAAGGGATTGATCTTTGCTTGTGCCCCTGTTGTGGGCGCCGCACGACGGACACAGCGAGGGGACGAAACCCGGGTAACTGATCCTCTTTCAGCAACGAGCCCTTCCACAAACATTTCTCTCTCGCCGTGCTCTTGTCCCGAAAGAGCGAGTCTCCACACACATCAAATGGATTGATGGAGGCGGAAAAAGATGGAAGAAGATGACGTCTACAGCTCAGGAGAAGGAGCCTACAGAGAACTCGATCAGACCGCAGGACGGCTCGTCGCCTACTCGACACGAACTCGGCGGTCATTCTTCATGAGCGCCCTTCCTCTGTCTTCCGCCTGTCAACACGGTCTTCTCTGTTTCCCTGCCCGCCCCTTTCTCACACTTCAGCCCGGCGGTGCAAGAAGCAAAAACGATTTCTGGCTAGCCGTATCAGGACGACAGGAAAAGCGACCAATTGGGAGATCTACGAATCGCGCGAAGACTGGTTTCAGCGTCGCCGCTATCCAGACAATACCCCCCAGTTGATATGGCACTTCGTGTAAGCTTCTTTCCCCTTTATCGCCGGTTCGACCCCCTGACTTTCACAAACGAACAGCAAGCAAAGGTCAAAAAGGGGCCAAAGAAACAAACTTTTCTTTGTTGTCAGCAAGTTTCGCTCCCTCGGCGGTGGCCGAGCCGGCCGGGGCTTCGGGCATCTTCCTCTTGCCTTCCTCGCCGAGGCTCTCTGGCCAAAGACACGGCAATGATGCTGAAAGACAACGAACACATTACTTTACTCGAAAAGAGAGAGAAGGTTACTCGCTCACCTTTCGCTGGCCGTCTTCACCTTTTCCTTATCGTCTCGCGACGAGAGCTTCACGATGACGGAGGAAGACGAGTCGCGCCTACGCGGACTTCTTCCTAAATCGTCTCTTTTCTTTCTCTGTTCGTCAGCAAACACGCAAATACAGTCTCGAACGCGCAAAACAGTCTCGACAAGTGATAAAGCGTCACCAAACCAGAGTTTAGACGCACAATAGAGATGATGAGTATAAGAATTGCACAAGAGATGCCAAGAATAGAATAAGAATTCCCAAAGAGTGGAGAACCCTCAAATTGCAAGGCCAACAAAAGAGGGAGAAGTTGAGACGATAAAGCACTAAGATGCACCCGAAACTCTTGCTTCAAAACCCGTCTGAAAACTCGTAGACAAGTTGATATGCAATTTGAATCTACAATCCAACTACAGGGAAGATAAGATTCAGAGATACAAGAAAGCCGAGTACTAGAATCCACTCGGTGACTTTGAAATGGGAATATAATAATCAGTTGGACAGGCAGATCCACGTCGAGTCTTGCCAAAGACTCGAGAAGAAAAACGTCGCAGGACACTCCGCGGTGTTTGTCCTGAGAGACGAAGACCGAAGGAGATGATAAGTAAGAGAACGACAAAAATGGAGACTAAGACGAGGTAATATGCGCCGAGAGGGGGCGACGTCGAAGTGATCGCCAACGTCTTCGCTCGTTCCACTTCAAGACGACAAGAGCGTTTTCTTGCGTGTTCCACCACAACACCGAGCGTCCATTGTGCCTAAATGAGAGTCAAAGCTTTGCCGTAACAGAAACCTCATGATTCCCCAGCCTTTCAGCACTGTGCAACTGAGTGGTGTTCGCAGGAAAGCCGAAGCCGCGATGGATAAGAGCGGCCACCCATGAAGACTTGAAACACTGCGAGCGTAGCCTCGAGAGTGACGCCTTCGTCGAGTGTTCAGCGAGAATGTCCCTCCAACGCGTCGAACAGAAATGCTGAGAGTGATTCCGAAGAGTCGGATAGTGATATTCGCCGCCGAGAGAAAGCACATCCTCCAACGAATACCAGCATTCCGAGAGACCCACAAAGCGTTGCTCCTTTGGAAGAGCGTGCGGTAAAAGGCATCTAAATAACGAAGTTCACCCCGAGAATGTCAACTCACCCATGATTGGAGCATCTGTTCGTAGCATTCTCGTCTTCGAGGACATCGTCGACGTCGTCCTGACAGACGACCCAGTTGCCCGTGCCAATCCGCGTGAACTCCGATCCATCAGCACGAATCATTCGCTTGCGAAGACCACTCGGCAGACAAGCATCATCAGTCTCCTTCGTCTCGTTAGTCGTCTTCCTTCCCCGCGCATCTGCACTCCGGTTCGAAGGCGTCAGAACAAGTTCGTCACTCAGTCGTTGCTCGTACTTCTTCAATGCTTCGTTCACTCCCAACCCGAGATGACTGTGAGCATAGACATGATAGGTGCGCTCCGAACTCATCGATACCTAAACCAAGCAAATAATTTGCTGAAGCAAGACCGCCCATAAATTGTTCCAGACGAGCAATAATTCTTGAGAAAATCGAGGAAAGAATAAGAAATGAGATCGACGGCACGCACCTCAGACGGACACGCAAGTCGAATGACTTCGATGCCGGCGCCCTCGAGCTTGTCCGTCTCAAAGGCGATCTGCACCGAAGCACCGCCAATGTCGACAATGCCCACTGTGGGAGGCATAGGCGAAGCCTCACTCACGTTGAACCGACCCAACGCGTAGTTCACGGCCAACCATGAGTACAAGCCCTCCCATCGACCTGAAAAACGACGTTCCATCAATTATTCATAAAACAAACACATAGCAACCTCTCGTATTTGCCAATTATTTCGAGAGCTTGAAGAATGTCACAAAACCAACCGTCAAGAACACGAATGTTGCGATCGTCAATGTAGAATGGCACAGTCCGACGCAGTCCGGAACGAAGAGACTCGAGAATTGCTTCCTGCTTGTCGACACTCAACAGACGCATTCCGGCTGTTGCTAGGACGAAAACGGGCGTCGTCGCTCGTCGTTCTGCTGGCACATAGCGCGACACTTCAATGAGCAAGTCGCTGAGATGTTTCGGTGCTGACTCCGGCTTTGAGGCAAACGACGACAGACCAGGATTAACCTAGAGCAGAAGGTAAAAGCAAATGAAAAAAACAAAGCACAAACCTTTCTAACGATTGGTTTCTCATTTTCGTCGAGAACAGGCGTAATATGCAGAGTATCCGGCGGCCAAGCGTAGAGGAAGAGCCGCGAGCCGGTCGAGCCAGCATCCACAACCACAGCGTAGTGGAGCGGCGACCGCTCTTCGGCCATGCATAGAGGGAAGAGGAGGAGAAGGAGCTTGACGAGGACGTCTACTCGCCGCCGCATCCAAACCCCAGCCTTAAAGCATTTCTAGTTTGCAAAAGAAAAGAGGACAATGTCGAGACAAGTTATGAACTGCGAGGAGAGCGTGGAAAGAGGAAAAGGTGAGGGGGGAACCCGGCACAGAGCACAAGTGTCGGCTGCGCACACTACTCAACGCGCTGAGCAGTGTGCTGCGAAACAGCTGTTGCGCCACTGACAATGCACTCGCACCCTATGAAGGCTATGAGCAGCAACAATGGTGATGACAGATAGCTTTCAAACTATCCGTGAACATCGAAAAGAGCGAGAAAAGAGCAGAACATTGTGGAAGATTCTCTAGAAATTGAACCAACATACCATCTAACATGTGTACCGGGTAAAAAACCCTCTAGATTTCACACAGAACACCAGAAATAGCTCCTCTATTGCGCAAAGTACTCAGAACGCAGAAAGACAAGCAAAACGCAGCTGTGGCGCCCGAAGGAAAATCATTTGGCGCGCGCGCCGAAATTTGGCGCGACTGCGCGCGCGAGTAGATTTCAGGCGAGCGTTAGCGAGCAGACCTTCCTACCGTATAATCGCATTCGCACGATGTGGTTTTCGCGTCTGGTGACTTGTGGACTTGATGTTTTCACTTGGCCCCATGCTTTGGTTTCTCTTACTTGCTTTCTGGCACGCACATCGTCGGCAGGCATGGTCATGAGGTCTTCCTAGTTCTCAGTTCATCTTTGTGAATTGTTCCTCCATTCTCGCCGCGTTTCTTCAGCCTTGGTTGAACTTCTACTCTAAAGTAAAGTTCATTCGCGAGCAGACTGCCGACTCGGCCATCGAAATTGGCCGAGTCCCACACACATATACGGGCAGAAGGGGGCGACGCAGCGGGCGGCCTCCTTGTGAAGACGTCGTTAGAGACACCCGCGGCTTTTCTCCTCGCGACGTACTCTGTCTTCGTGGAGAAGCTCGTTTTCTCTTGGCTTGCATCTCTCCTCACCACACCGCCTACTCTACTTTCTTGCTCGTTTGAACAAAAATAACTTCGACCGCGCGAAATTGCGTTGTCTTCAATGCAAAGCGATAGTGGTTGTGCTCGCATGGCTGTATCTCATTATGCTTCAGTTTGCGCAAATGTCAAGTTTGGGCCAGAGCCTATAAGTCCCAAGGATTTCTCCTCTTTTGAACACCTTCTCGGGGCTGTGGTCGGAGAACGGCCATCCATTTTTCATCTTCTTCTAGCCCGTTCTCATTTTCTCTCCTTCGTCCAAGTCCCAGTGGGACTGCAGATCATGAACTCCCGTCCCTTTTCCAGGAAGAAATTCGTCTTCGCTCATTCCTCAACCCACTCCTCGTTGTCTAGTTCTTTCCAAAGTCGTCATCGTGACTACCGTATCTCAATGGCGGTCAGAGAGAAGCAAGGCGGAAGGTGACGTGGGGTAGTGGACGTGTGGACCAGTTAGTCTCGGGTGCAGCTCAATGCAAATCTTGTTCTATACGGCGCGAGGCCAAGGTCCCTCGGGGAGGGCTAGCTCTCCTTCCCTCCCTCATTCCTCTCTTCCCTTTCGGCCCGTCAAACCCCTTTCTGCTCCTCTTCCTTCAAAATCCTACTTCCGTTGACTTTAAAACAGCTCGTCTTATTGATATCTCGTAGACTTGCCTTTTCATCTGACGCCCTCGTCTGACATTTCCCACGTGTTTGTCCCTCACTTGAATCGCAAGTCTCCTCCGGCTCACAAACGTTTGTCGTATCAGTGAAAGACTGTAAGAAAGTGCTTAAACATCTACCTTAAGATTGAAGAAGGTCAATCCCTTTCTCAAATGCCTCCTCTCGATTTTAGAGAGCATGTGTAGTCGCGCTACTTTTTCCAGTATCCCCTGACGCAATGAGGAAGTCTAGACATCATGCTCCGAAGAGATTGTCTCATGGTCGACGCGTTTATCTTGCCAATTTATCGAAGTTCCCGTCAATTCCGCGGTTCTGTGCTCGCTCTAAATTTTATTTCGCATGGTTTTTGCCCTCGGATACCTCGCGCGCATCTTTATTGCATTTCCGCCTTTCGCTGCGTCCTCGATCCGTTCTCGCTGATTCCCAGAAATGCCTGTGGCCATCTTGCAGCTTTCATGCGGTTTGAGTCGTTCTTCCGCTTTCTCTCATGTCTCGCGTGGGTTTTTATGAACAACTTTTTTGCAATCCTTTGGGGATTGCTTCGCGCTCGTTGCTTTTCTCTTTTCGCGTTTTCTAACGCGACTCCTTCGAACGGCGCCCCTCCTCCGACTCTCACATTATCACGTGTTTGCCAGGCGCAAACGCGGATATTCTGTGTTTTGCATTCAGCTTACCGCACATAATGTTTACTTTAGACTTTCACCGGGCAACAGCGTGCGATCTCTTCTTTCATGCCAGCGGGCTATCAGAGATGACAACAACTTTGCGTTGTAAGTTTTCATTGTGTGTTTTTAATGCGGCTTTCAGCTGTCCAAATGCATCATTCTCGGGAGCATATCGAACTTGTTCTTCAGGAAACGTGTGTTCAACATAAAAGCGTAGACTCTATGCGAAAAGATTTGGTAGGCGCTATTGAGGAGATGTTTAGAATGTGCCCGGTTGCATTTGCAGAAAATGGACAACCCGCAGTCGATGAAGGTGAAAGTCCCAAGAGAGGTCGCTGACGCACAGGGTGCCATATCTGCAGAGAAGCCCGTCGTCATTCGGCAAAATTGACATGCATTTCGTCTTCAATCGACTAACCCTTTCCCTCCGATCTCTGCGCCTTAGCTTCTCTTCTCTGTCTGCGAAATTCTTGTGCCATCGAACCTAGCTTTTTTTTCGACGAATTTTCAATGCTTCAAACATTTCCGAACTTAAAAATTCCTCTGCTACAGGTAAAAGGTCGCTTGTAATGTGCTTCAGCAAATTTATTGTATCCTTACCGTTTTACTGTACTCGTGAGCACACTGAACCTGTGGAATTCCGAAACGATAAAACAAACTACACAAGTTGCATAACCGCCAGAAATATTAAGCGTCAGCTAGCGTTATAAACACGTGAATCAAAACGAAGAAGTCATAGCACGACTTTACAACCGTTATTGCCCAGACCTGCATGGGAATCTAAAGAAGAACGGACATTAGCTTGCATAAAACGAACTTGGAATGCAAAGCAAAACGTGAGAAGGGCGTTGAGGCCTGTCCACGTCTCCGGTCCTAAAAACATTTTGTCCACATCCTTGCACAACTTTTGGAAGTGACTGGCACAACTCGGGGCAATCCATCTTCCCAGGCAATTCTTGAAATTTGGCCGGTCATCTATCTATTTGTGGTCTTCGTCACTGACTCACATTTTTCTGCCTCCTTCTTCTCTTTCCATAACCAGTCAACAAAGAGGAGAGTTTGAGAACTGGATGGACTACATCGTGTCATTTGGCAAATTCCCTCACGACGAGTGACCTTCACTAATTGAAGAGTCCTTTTTCTAGGTTACTTCAAAATGTTCTCCGATGGCGAAATACTGGACACAATTGACCAGACCTGGCTGAAGGTTCATTGCTTCAAGTGAACCACGCCTCGCATTCATTGCGCAATGCCACTTTTCCACCCCCATCCAATCCCCGTGAAAGGCGCTTCACAAAGGCGAAGCGCGAAAATTGTGCTTTGTGCAGTGGGAGAAAAAGACGGCTGCTCAACGAGCGAGAGTCAATTCGGAAATGTGGGTGGTGACTGGTCGTGGAACCCATTTCGTGGTCCCTTGCTGAGCGAGACATGTCTGCTCGTCTTTTCAAGGCGAGAGAGGGATAACAACTAACCTTGAGCACTAAGACCGAGAACATAAAGGCAGAAGAAAGCGGAATTGAAGATCAAGGCAAAGTAGTCGAAGCGAAGATGTAGGCGGAGAAGTTGCTTTTCAAATGTTAGAAGACCGCGCGACATACAACAAACGGCAATGCATTGAATCTGCAAGTGTCTTGTAAGAGTATGAACAACTAGCAAAGGCATACATAATACTTACAATGTCGAACGCTAACACTGCGTAGAGAGTCGCCGGATGAGTCACCGCAGCGTTGAAATTAGGTTCAAAAGGTCGCCAGAATTTGAAACGACCTCCATCGTAGACTTTGAGAGTAATCACCAATAGCGTGAGTGCCATATAGAAAACCTTCCCGGGCTTCTTCAACGTTTATTTTTACCTCGAATCCAATGACAGCAGAGCAGCCGCCTCGTACTAAACATGATGATAGGCAGCAAAGTGGTTCTAATTCTAAGTGTCTAGCACGGACTCTAAACATTCATTTGACAAAAAACAAATAGGCTCACTTTTCTGCGATCGGGACAACCTTGTTACCTTTCTTACAGACAATATTTCTCTTCCACAGAGAGCGCCACTTTTCGCCAACAACACCACAAAGATGCTTCACACGCTCGGGTGGTTCGGGAAGCGTCGACGCCATGAAGTGAACAACTAAAAATCGCAATGAGTCCTTAGAGTTCAGAAAACTCGTGACCACACCCCGGCACGACGAACAACTTCCGTCGTAGTACAAGTGCACGAGGAAGTGGTTACTTCCCTTTTGGGTGACTCAGAAAATTCAGACGATAGACATTGCGGCTAGAGACGGGGACTCTCGGAGGAAAGTGAAAAAGATCTGTGTCGAATCGTGGACAACTCGTGCCGGGCTAGCACGGTCGACTGCCATGAAACCGGGGAAGCGGAAAAGAGGCACTCAATTCTGACTTTTCTCGTTCGTTCATCCAGAAATGTCTCGGCGAGGGGCGAGACTTGTTTGGCACCAGTGGCTTGCCCGCTCTCGAATTGGCTCTAGACGTCAATCGAAGTTCAATGGATTTCCAAAGTTCAAATAAAAAAAGAGCGACAAAGTGAGTGAGCCAAGCCGGATTCGCTTCTTCTCCCTGGATGAAAATTGGCACTTCTGAGGGTGAATGCCGGCTGGAATCGATCCGTGAGAAGTGAATGACAAAGTTCAATAAAATCATGAAGGACCATAAGAAGACTTGACGAGACGATGAACAGACCAACGAGGTCCTACCTCACCAATTTGGTTTTATACTTTTAGCTGAGAGCGGAAGTCGTGACGCTAGGAAAGCAAAAACACCCCTTTCAGATTGCGGGCCTTCCGGAGCAGAGAAAACCAAGAATAAAAATGGAAAGCCAATACGAATCTTAGCGAACACTCTTGTTCAGTTGTGGATATCAGTCTCGTATATGAAAATAGTTCACGAGCAAGTTCACAAACGATCTTTGAAGACTGTGAGTAGAGAATAAAAAGAACGACCGAGAACTTCATTGTGGCTTTGTAAGTGTCCCCCAAATAATGGTTTGTGAATGCCCACCTTTGCTGTTCTTGATTTGTTCTTTTATGCTGGGCTGTTCAGTGATTGAAGGCAGTTTTTCAGCTCCGTTGCGTTTTATACGATCTCCGTTTCCTGCAAAAAAACAATAATCTCCTGCTTCCCAAAATCAAATCATCCTACCACCAGCTTTAGTAAAACAAATGGTGTTTAACTATTCTATGATGCCGTTTGCATTTGGCAATCCTATGCAGTATCCTAACCAAAGCTTCAGCGTTCGTAACGCCATCGATTTTTTTTAAACCGCACTCGTGCGGAAAACTGCGTGCCTGCTATACACTGCTCTTCTTTGATACTAGGCTTGATCGAAAGTCGCTCTGATCAAAACTCTGCTTTCTTATCCTTCCAAGCAAAACGTTTCTTGAAAGAGGGATCATTTTTGCAGCCACTTTTCTGCAAACTTCTGGTTGTCCGATATCGAAATTCTACGTCAGACATCCTTATGTGCCTGCAAGACGATGACGCTCACCGTTCGACTTCCTCTCATTTGTCACAGGTGTCTCCTCCGGTGGTGTCCAGTAGGCAGCAATCGTGGTCATTTTTCCCTTCTTAAGTTTCTCGTCAGGCACCTGCGAACATGAAATAGTCGGCTGATTTGGTAGACGCGCACAATCTCGGGCCCTGAGAATCGAAAAATGCGAGAAACTTACTTCGTACGCATGTCCCACACGCTTAGGCGCCATTTCACTAGTAGTGCTCCACAGTAGAAACAACGCTGACTAATTAAACCGTCTTGCTGATCGAAAGGGCAAAATGTTTGAAGCGTGCAGACACAAGACGAAGACAGCGAACAAGAGTCTTCGAAGCGACCGGATGAAATTCGATGACGCCCAGTCAACCATATTTCTTGCCATTTCTCTTCCCCGAACTAGCGGAGCGCCTTGTGCTGCTATGAGAGAGCAGAAAGCCGCTCAGCCATGCCACTAGCTAGGCTGTCATGCAAAAAATTACGCCGATACAATGACACTCGTCCGCTGAGGGATAGAAAAGAGAAAACGTCGCCTGGAAGTGTCGAGACTCTTCAGCAGCGCCAACTTTTTTACTCGTTTCCTGCTCTCTTGAATTGCTTGACGCCCTACACAAAGGCGAGAGATTCGACGCGTGTGCGCCTTGCCTCGCTTGGCAGCGGCGCCGGCGTTTACCACCACCATTTAAAGCACCACAATGGGCCTCTCATTACTCTGTGAATAAATTTTTTGAATCGATTGACAACGGGACCTCCTATAGGTCAAGTAATAAGAGCTGCAAAATCCTTCCCACCGTCATTGGCTACGTTTCCCAAATAATTGCGGATTACCCCTTGTCGAGAATGACGTCGATAAGTGTTGTTGAAGATGAATTATGCACTTCGCACGTGTCAAAATGATTCATTCATGAAAAAGCATTTGTGTGAACCACTACACATTTTCTTGAAACGACGCGATGACTTGCAGATTATACTGGACTTTCATGACTCTATTTCCGCACACACCAAGCGCTCAAGTGTGAGTGCTTCAATGGGTTGGTGCGAGAGGCTACATCAAAGTGGATGTCATGCGTATTCTATGACGCGTGGACACAAATTTATATGAATTTCGTCAGCTAACCGTAAACTCCTAAAATGCAAAGCACTTACTCGAATCGACAGGAGTTTAGTACTTGAAGTTACTCAGAATCGCCCATTTCTTAGTAATGTGAAATCTGTGCAAAAGGGCATGATCGCCATATTGCAGGTTGATTTGCTTATGTGATTCTAGCGCTGTTGTGCATGGCAGTCAATTAGGCAACGTAAGTAAATCACAGTTTGCCAGGTTTTATCGCCGCACAAGCGTTTGCCTTTTCAGGCTACAAATATTACAATGCCAACAATCATATAAACGTATCATCGTTACATACAAATACTTCATATACATTGGCGTGAGTTTTGTGCATTGGAAGGTGCTGGTGCGCGAGGAAAGAAAAACAGAGTTAGCAGTAAGCGACAAAGATAGACTCTGAAGAACAAAACTAAGCTAATTTGTCCATGATAAATTTGAGGATGATGTATTTCATTGAAGCATCAAAGTGGGAGACATTCTTCAGGCACAACCGTTATGGTTACTATACGCGATTATGTGTGTGAAGTGTGAAGCTGTGAAGGTGGCGCGACATGGCTACCGTAGCACTCGGAATGACGAGAATGTGCTTCCGGGTCCTAAGTGAAGATATCGCACTTTCGAGTGGTTTCAACGTTAATAGAATCCTTCTTCGGGAAAGTCCAGAACCGAGCGTTTTCTTCTTCGGTCTTCTGCAAAAAATTTGATAACAATTTGATATTAACTTTTTGAGTGCATGAACTTTAGCCCGAAACCCTATGCTTGTCAAACAAGCATAACGTGGCGTTTGCTTGAACAACCAGACGAATCCTTGCACTTTGCATAGGGAATGGGTGGCTGGCCCGCGTGGGCGCAGTCAAACAAAATAAAAGCTTGAGTGATAATTGGCCAAACTATGCTAGGCGACCCCCTTGATGATGAATTGAATGAAAAAGAGGCACTAAAATCTGAACCATTTACCTCAGAACATCATTTCCTGGAAAGTTCGAAAACGCGAGAAGAGGAAGAAGGTGCAGGCGCCGCAAACGCAAGTAATTTGAGACCCCCTCCTAGTTTCTCTTACTTCCAGGCCCCTTGATACCACTAGCCAATGCGATGACATAGAAACAAATAAGGTACCTTGGAAAAGTTGCTGGTAAGCCTGAAGCTGATTGATGGCCTTGGTGAATGATGCTGGACTCCAGTTGGAAAAGTTTAGTGGGTCTCGCAAAGCTCGAACCATAAGCACTGCAATCCGATGTATTAGTAATATCCTATCGCTTTGTGACGTAAACTGTTTCTGAACTTAAAATACGGACTTTACTTATAGGATTTGATCGTTGCTTTAGAAAGCACCTGTCGGCCGACTCACTAGTTTTTGGATGGACAGAATTTATCTGTCCAAAGGCCGCATGAGTGATTCAGTGCCTCATCTTGGCTTTTTGCACGACCTCAGCTACCGTATGGCTTGAGTATAATTTGGCCGACGGATCAACTCCCAAGGTTCGGCAGACTTTGTGTTGATTGGTGGAAGAGCACTTCCCTTCATCTCTCTCAGAATACCAACTATTGGACTACTAATGTCGTTTTCTTTGCGCCGAAGCTCAATATCTCAATTTCCACCCAAATTTCCCATCCTTTGTGGCGACTCGGTGCCATTGAGGCAGAGCTCGATTACCGCTGCTATGAAGCTCGGGGGTGACAGCCGTGAACGGCATACGAATATTTAATGACGAGCGTCTCCCTCCTTCTCTACCCATCTCCAACAGAATTCACTATGACTATGCCGTGACACTGACAGCACAAGTTATGTGCGAATGTTTTTGCGTATGTTATCACGCAACGACGCATGACTAGGAAAAAGTCATACGGAAATGTCACAACCCGGACAATTAAAAGATTCTTTTGCGTCACGGAAGAGAAGGATTACAACCCATATCGCTATAAAACGTTAGGAGTAAAGGTTATGATGCGGGAACGTTGCGGTGCGTGTCGAGTACGATATCTCCCCTCGGTCCAGATAACACAATGTGACGATAAATGTCAAGGCCAATTGCATTTCGCGTGCAATTTGTAATGGCCTTTGCAGGCCCTGAGAGCAGGAGAGTAAAAAAGACAAGCGGCTTGAGGATGTCTTCTACGAACGATCATTGTCTCTCAATTCTTTTAGCGCTTCATCTAATCCTTCCGCGCTTGTTACTAGAATGGAGCAGTCGTAGAATGCTGATTTTGGAACCCGGCGCAAAGGACAAAAGCGGACGCGGCTCCCCTGCGGAATACTCAATTCGGGTAACCTTCCGCCCCCACAGCTTTCTCCAAAATCAGCAAGTGAATGCTTCCACGCACGGCTTATTGCCGAGTTACTGAACATGTACGAAAGCGTTGCTTGAAACTCACTTCGGCATGGTTTTCTTCCTTCACGACATGCGAAGTCGATTGGTGATAGTGGAGCAGCCGAGACGGTCTTTTGAGTTCCGAGAACAGCAACAACGAGAACAACTGCCAACGCGACAATGCACGAAGACATGTTTTACCCTGAAAAAAAGATTCTTATTAGCGAGAAATAGTAGAATGCCAACGCGGAACATGACTCGAAATATACGGAAAGAAATCAAATAATAAGAATTGAAATGAAACGTGAAAGTATCTTAGAGTGTGAGAACGCGAGAGCGCACTTCTACAGCAGAATCTTGAAATAACATCTCATAAGCGATGAAGAGTAAGTAGTGGTCGGGCGGAGACTACTTATATACTCTCACGGTGGGCCGGAGGGTGACTCGCCCACCTACGTGGTCCGAGCGCATCTGTGGGGGGAGGCCGGGCGCGTTCGGCCCGCCCCTCCGCCCTCCCTCCCCCTATCGGAAACCGCGCGAAACATATCCGCTGACGGCTTGACAACTACGCAACTCTTTCGAACTCAATTAGCTTGTTTTTTCCAGTCTCATCATCGAGATGACTTCAAAGTCAGTGAGATAATTAGGCGGAAGTTCATGGCAACACAAGGGCGTGCTGACATTTCAGCCATAACTGAATTGGTCAAGTCATTCGGAACCAAATATAGATGCATGTTGTGTTGAACAAAGCGAGTCATATCTTACTAGAGACAGGACGTCTTCTATCTACCTTGTACCGATCAAAACGAAAGAGCATGAAGCAAGTTACATGTCTCTTGCACCCTCCCGCTCTTTTACATTCAAGAGCAGCGGTCTGTGACAAATTATTGAATCACAGTTTTCTGAAGTTTATCCAAGTTTGCACTTAGAAGCCTACGTGTTTCGTACAATACTCGTGCCCTTTCATTTAGATGGACCCGAGAGGAAGTACAAGCTAATTTTAATTAAAATTACTCAACAATTGGCTACGTGGGAGGGCTTCTGATGCGAGAGGGAGAGTTCGAGTTGAACTCACAAACATCCCCTCGGCACCGCTATTACCGTAATGTGACGAATGCTTTGGGAGGCACCACGAGGTCTTTGGCACCACGGCAAAAGCAACAACAAGGTATCACGAGAAAATGTGAAAAGCAGACGAGACAAAGAGGAATAATGGAAGTCGGGATGAGAATGGGAGATGGAAGACTTTTCCATTCAGAAAGGCGTCATCATCCCCGATATAGGGGGAGGGAGGTGTCACACCCCTCAGAGACGACGCACATCATGTGAAAAGCCCCCTCATGAAATAATGAAGCGTGCATCTTCTCCGAAATAGAAAGCCAAGGTGTGTACCCAAAAGAGCTGCTTTGGCGGAAAACTCCCAAAAACTCACTAGCGCGGATACACTTTCGGGCGGGCGACCATTTCTTTCGTTATCGTTGGCGTGTCTGGTGGCTTTCGTCGAATTCCTTTCCCTTTCTCTGAGCTTTGCCCTTTTCAACGCGAGAAAGATGCAATATCCCACGGTGGCGTTCCATGACGATTACGCTCCTCCACGTGGAGGACCGCCAGCCTGAGAGCGCCCTCCAGGCCTAATGAAATAGTTCACGAGGTGAAAGTTCTCCCCCCCCCCCCTCCTTCCAGAAGGCGAAAATCGCCCTAGAGACATCCGATGCCGACTCCACGAAGAAAGAAAGGGACGTGCAAGGAGGAGGAACTAAAATTTGCGCATTTATTTCCCTCTTCATGGCTCGTCGTCGAGAAGGTCGTCGCCTTCGACGGCGCACCATGAATAAGCAGCTCATCACTAATTGTTGGAGAGGGAGACCCCCTGGATAAAAATGGCTCATGACTCAGTTTGTGACCATTGCAGTCATGAATTCCTCTCGTTAGAAGCGTTCATGATTTCATGATGTGGGTCTTGCAAGGCTCACGTACATCACCGGGGAATGCCGGTATTGAAAGGTCAGCTGGGGGTTACGGTACTGAACCCAGAGGTTATGAGAGGCTGTGAGAAGGCTGCATAGTTCTATGTTCTAGACGCCTCCACAGAAAGACCAATCGGCGGTGATCCGTAAAGGAAACTTTTCGTAGAAACAAGGAAACGCTCTGCAACGCGAAACAATTTTGAGTTGTCCTAGCATCGCGGCTGAATATGGTCAATTGAGCGTGAGAACATCCCTGTGTGTGCTCGCTACGAGAGAAGCTGAAAGAATTTCGATTCCAATGTCAGCATTCCTCTGCAGATTTCCATTTCACTCAAAATACACATTCTCATCCAGGCTTCCGGACGAGACTAGAAGTTTCTTCTCTCGCTCTCTTGCTGTGTTCTGACTTGGTGCGGAAACGCGCATTCCCATTTGCCGTGGAGGGATTCACAAACGGAAATGATGCCTAACAGGGGAGGCCCCCTTGCTCCCAAAGCGAGAATGAGAATGAGCCTTCTACGTGACCCTTGAAGTCAGCAAACTTCTCTACGTCGTCAGAAACGCATATTTCCAGCTGGACAACGAACTTTGAGAGAAGAGACATTCAAGCAGCTCACGTTGCCTGACCAATGACTAGTTCTCCCCATCCCTCTTTAGTCTTCTAATGACTTTCAAAGGAACAAACTTCAAGAGGCTACCCATCTCAAGACTCTTCAATGTTTTGCGCGAGTTGTGTGCGGAGGCAGAGAGATCGTGAAGTTTCAGTCCAAGGGCAGTTCTCTAGGGAAGACCATGAAACGTGGGGGCTTTCAACTCGTGTTGGACGGGGGTTGAAGGGGATAATAGCGTTGGCGTCCGACGCCTCGGGGGATTTGCAGGACACGCCGCTAAGGGGTCTATCGAGACCGAGAAATTGGAAGAAAAAAAGAGGCGTACGGAGGCGCACTACAACGAAAGCGTCAGCAGCCAAACAAGTCAATCCCTGCTCCCTAGAGAGAAGACCAAAAAGGGAAGGAAGAGAACATCGTCGTCATCTTAGACGAAAGAGAAGACTCTCTCTAAATTGGAAGTCTACCACCTCCTGGCACCAAGACATGAAAGAGGGTCAGTCTCTTGTTCTTCCAAGAGCCACAAAGTGATGAAGACTTTTGCAAGGAGAAAGCTTGGAGACCTTTTCCCCGCTTTTTAGCTCAGCTGAAAAAGTAAGTAGATATTTTCCGAAGGTGGTTGTCAGACACAATCTCGTAAGCCTCAATTAGTCTTTCTCTCAACAGCAACATCACTTTATCACGAGAAAAGAAGTGCCCTCAGGAAATTGATGGTTGTTTCCAATCGCGTTTTTTTCTTCAGCCCACGAGGTTTTGCTTTTCCGGCGGGGGCATCATCGTATTACTTGGAGTTTCTTCCCACACACCTCTCTCCCTCTCTCAAGGCTGTGCAAGCCGGAAATGCCATGCTTTGGCGTTGATGCTGTTGAGGGGCAAATGAGGAACTCTCTCAGAGTAGTCGGCCCCCTGAAGGAAATGCCGAGTTAAATCGCTCAAATATGTATTGCCGCCAAAGGGGACAGAAACGTCAGAAATTGCATTTACCCCGACATCTACGCACACGTTTGGAGGTTTGGTGTCAACAACTCGTTTCTTCTCCTCCAAATAGTTCATGTAGCTCAACGGGGATCAGACGGAAGAAGTCTTCAAACATTCCATCTCTATCACAAGACTTTGAGGGAACGCTTTTCTGACATTCTGTAGTCTGGGAACAGAGTTCCCTCTTGCTCCCAGCATCCACCCTCGCATGAACGTTCTCAGCATATAGTCCATTGGTTATTCAATTTCTCTCCAAAGCTCGACGTCAAAACTAAAGCTCAGAGAAAATTTCATTTCTTCAATTCTCGTGTTCAATTTGCTTGTGGGAACACGAAGGCCCGTTTGTTTTTTTTGTTCAAAGGAGGCCACAGTGGAGGGAACAGAGGGGGAAAATGCCTCAAGTCAAAAAACCAAGAAGAGGAAGAAGAGACGTCAGAAGCTGGTTTTGTCATTCGGATCACGATTGCCTTCCTCATCCTGCAGACGTTCCTCGTCTCTCTCCTTCTCCCCTTCTTCGTCTTCCAGAGCTCATTGAGCCATGTTTACCTTCTTCTACCTCTTTTTCCTCTTTTCTTCGACGAATTTTAGGAGCTTGAGGGGGCGATCCTATTTCTGCTCTCTCCAATGTGAATGAGAAAGAAAAGCAAAAAGAAAGAAATACGTAAGACAGAATCGCATGACTCCTCCAACTGCACGAAAAAAGATTCAGCTGCTTAGTAAACAATTCTTCTGCAATCTCTCTTCCAGCTGGCACACTGCATACTTGAGAGTTCCAAAATGGCAGACGATCTAAATTGAAGAAATTGCGTAGCTCAAGAGAAATGGACGTAAGAGGCTCAATGACCCAGGCATTCAGGTGCTTTCCCAGACCTTTACGAGGCTCGAGGTCGGAGTGTCCTCGAGCAACATTCGTGCAGACTCTCAAGAGGGAAGCTCGCTCGATTTAGTTTGTAGGTCCTTTGAGAGAATACTGGAAAGCGTGGAACAAAACAAACTGACGAGGAAGGGGGGAAACAAGCCTCGGTGGCGAAGGAGCGCGTGAGAAAACAGCCCTTTCCGAGTCTCTTCAAAGGACTTTCACGCACATCCATGACGAGTAGTCTCATTCTCTCTCTTCTCTGTCCCTCGTCGTCTCATCGTTGAGTGTGCGTGTGCGTTGAGTTTAATTAAAAATCCTTCGTCGTCGGCCCGCTCAGCGGCGTCGTCGCCCGTCAAAACGCCTCCTCGGCCACCCACGTGGGGGGACCCTTTGAGAGACGAGAGGCGACTCTGCGAAAAGCCAACAAAGCCGGGATCCGCATCAAAATTGAACTACCGTAATCCGAGACTAGCGTCTCCTCTCATTTCCAGCAACCCATATTGTGTTAGCCGATTTGAGGGGTTTTCCACAAACGAGGAAAGTTCAATTTTATCCCGGCTTTCAAATACTTTCTAGTTGAAAAGGTCTCTCATATGACTTTACTTCCCCCATGCACTTCCGTTTTTGCTATATTTCATTTTTGCCACAGGAAATCCTCTCAACTGATTCATTTGACGTCCTCGTGAGAGAGGTGGGAATCCTCTTTGGTGAGACCTTTTGCTGGCGCAATTTTCGCTCGTCGTCTCATCCGGTCACTTTGCTAAATGTCAGCCAGACGATGAACAGGCCACGTCTCCTCGAGGTCTGCTCTCGGCCATGTCACTCTGAACAGGGAAAAGGAGCAGAAGAAAAAGAAGGAGAAGTTCTGGATGTTTCGAGGCTGCTTCGTGGAGCTCGAAGTTCATTCAGCCACGCTCCTTCTCCACCCTCAAAGCGGGCTCACTTCACGTCACGTCGAGGATAAACGTCTTAGCCCTCTCCCCTCCGCCCGCCTGCGGACTTCACCTTTTTTTCTCGTCGTCTGCTCCGAAAACTGCTCTCCCATGCGTCAGCGACGACTTAGCGGGTGGAGACCGCAGATCTGGGCGTAAAAGGAGAACGGGGTGGACGGAACGAGATAATGTGGAGTGTTTCTCGCAAGAGAACAACAACAAGCTTCTCTTCCCCCTCCTCCTACCCTTCTCCAAGAGCTCTTCAACGCCTTCGCAGACTCTTCTTCTCTCGAGATTACGCTGAAGGATACGCATCTTCTTCGAGTAAATAAATGCCTCGATTTAGCCCCTTCAAGAGAAGAGTCATCACACGAAAGATCGAGGAAGGCCTCCTCACGAGGACGACCCGAAGACGCACAACCTAAAATTGAGGCGGCTTTTTATAGCTTTGTGTGATTTCGTCTTTGAACCCGGAGGCGAAAGGCACAATGAGGGGGAGCCGGATATGGTAACGGGGAAAATAGAGCTGTCACTCTCTTTGGCTTCCGGTCACGAGTTGAAATGACGTTCCGGGCCCACTCTTCCACGACTTCCTTCCGGGATGGAAACTCAGCACACAGAGGGGTTGACGCAGCTACCGTCGTTCTACTTAGTCTGCATGGTCTCGAAGAACCTAGAATAAAGCTCTCGAAAGAGTATCAAGAAAGAAATTGAGACCCTCTTGTGCCCTTTTCGAGGACATTTGCAGAAGAAGAAATGGCTGGAGACAGCTTGTGAGGTTTCTGTCTTGATCTTGGGTTGCGCGTACTTTGGAGAATGAAAGAAGACTTCCTTTCGCTGCCTGCTCTCTCGACGTACGGGGTGTGGGAGGTTGCAAAACCCTCGCAAACCTCAAACAGAGAAAGATGAGACGTTTCTGCTCTCTGCTCGCATGCTCTTTATGAATTTGTCATGAAATGTCGTCGTAGAGAAGGGGAAGAGGAGAGAGGTTGCTGCAAGACAAAGACTACGTACATGGTCTTGGCCTTTGACACTGCAGCTGTCTCCTTTTACAACTTTCTTCTACAAAGTCGAATGACTAGTGACTGAAAGGTTGAGACATCAGCTCTCAACTTGTAAAGACACTCTTTGGCAACGAAGACACGGGAAGAGAGGGCTCACAGAATCAACTCAAAATGTTCATCTACACCTCTCTAAGCCATTCACAGCAATCCATGATTAGCACTCTTCAGTGTTTCTGCACTCCTGCAATGCCGAGTTCATTCACCCCTCGAAGACGCATCTGACACTCATCATGTTGTCTTACTTACCCGACGAGCTTCTTCTTCACATCTTCCAGCTTCTATCTGTAGAAGAAATTCACCTGTTGCAATACTCATGTCGCTCTGTTCGAACGGCTCTCCTTACAAATTCTCAGCGTCTTCGAGGACTCCAAGTTTGTGCCGTGATTGCACTCCGAGACGGGCGAACCGTCCGTTTCGGACAAGAGACGGTTATGTATCGCGATGAAAACTGGCTCATGAAGCTGAAGTCCTCCAGTTTCTTCCTTCAAGGCCACCGCTATTGCAAGACCATCTGTTTTACAGAATCCAGTCAGAAGATCGTTTGGTTTCGACTTCCCCGACCATCAGAAAACTACGAGAAACGTCTCGAAGTTCTGAAGGCCTTTCTCCTCAACACGCTTTGTTTCAATCCCACCCTTTTGGGTTCGAATATGCCCGAGGAGCAGCTCTCCTTCTGGACGGATCGTCTGCCCGCTACTATTGTGGGACTTTTCTACGAGGCTAGTAAAAAGAGACACCTGAAGGTTGCATCATCTGCTCTTTGCTGGAAGCATTGCCACAAGTGAAGAGTCTCTCACTCAACAGAATTTATGTGCCAGAGGAGTTCTTCAAATGTTCCGTTGTTCAAGGCCTTCAAGAATTCACTATCAAAGGCGACACTTGGGCCAATGGAGAATCGGTGGTCTTCTTCAGGGAAGTGGCCACCTCGTCCTGGACTCGAATTGTCCTTCGAAGTGCCGTGGCGACAATCTCCGTCTGGGGCATGCTTCTAGTCCTTCAACAATGGAT
>JAQIXL010000840.1:0-24048 GCA_034700245.1 Poikilolaimus oxycercus
CCTTGATGTGAACCTTGGTTGTCACTGGCATCTCAACTTCGAGGTCGTGACCGGTTCGCGAGCTCATCCTCCTTCCATTGTCCTTTGAGAGTTCGAAGATACCGTCTGGCATTGCTCTTTTGCCGTGAAGATATTGCCACATGAGTGTCAGTCCTCGCTCAGTAGCCATTTGTTGACAGCTCTTCCAACCCATCTTCTCTAGAATCACAGGATACTCGCTTGTGAAGTCGTTGCTAGCCAAGCGCGTGGCATACCGATGCGTTCTTTCCAGACTGTTCTGCAGACCAGCTTGCGACGGATAGCAGATCTCATTGCCGTAGAGTATTTTATGTTCATCTTATGGTAGTTATCGTAGTTCATTTTATGGCATGGCCGTTTACTGTTCGCTCATGTGCGCTAGCGTTGTCGCCGCACTCTTTTGTATGATTTTTCGGCATCAGGTTTGATTGACCTTCTTTCTTGTCGAGCTCTGCTAGGCCCTGCTTACGGATGGAGCGCGTTTCAAACTTCGTCCAAGAACTCTTGCAAAAATGACTACAATTTCAATAATCACGACATTCATAGGCGTCACAGCGTTATACTTGCTTGCGGACGTTGATCAAGTTGAAGTGAGAAAGTGGTATCGAAAGGTTCGTCTATACTTCACGACTTTAAAGTCGTTTAGAACAAACCAGATGAGGTGTGGGTGCTCGAGGTACCGAATGTGACGATCTTGTCCAAGGAGCTCAATCCATGGCTCACCGTGTTCATGTACTTTGTTACTGCGTTTTTGCTCTTGATGAGCGTCCTCATTATTTCTCAGACTTTGCTAACACTTCGCATTGGTTCAGTTCGACGCTTGGATATGAGCGAGCGTGCTTTTAAAATGCATCGCCTGTTTACAGTTGCCTTGGTTCTTCAGGTGATTTTTTTTGACTTTCTTTTTAATTAAAACCAGCTTCAGTTGGTCGTGCCGGCCACAGTTCTCGGAGTGCCACACCTCTTGAATATTTTACTTCTTTATGCACGTGTGGAACACGTTACGGGTTTTCATCTTTAAACCGGCTCATTTGAATTTCAGTCGTTTATCTGACTGACATCATTCTCACTTCGACACACTCATCATCGTCCGCCTTCATTTTGCTCTTTATGGTTCGAAGCTATCGACGTCAGCTCCGACATCTCTTCTGCTATGCGGTCACACCGACAAATTCTAAGAACAATTCGGGCGCTTTGCAAGTTCGTCCTGCATGAACAATGTGTGATCAATCATTGACAGTTTAACAAACTCGTGTACGGAAATAAAATTTGCCCAGTAGCAGACGAAACAGTCACGTTCGGCGGAGTCCAGCTTTCTCAAGTTTTTATTCCCAGGTACACAGCTTTTCGCTGGCTGAGTCACAGGGAGGCGAGGCCCATGTGAGTGGACACACTCCCCGGGCTTGTTCAGTGCCAGATCAGCAGGAGTTGGCGACGGCGTCGCCAACTCCTCTCCACCGGATGATGATGGCGGCGGATACGGAGAGCACTAGAATACAGGACCGGTCGACGATGACGAAACGATGAAAGACCCCGTGCATTCGAAAAGGAAGTTCGAAAAGGAAAACAACGATGAAAATGCTTATAATTAGCTCAAGAAACGACGCCTGTTCTCAGAAGCTATTTCGAACGGAATAGCCGTAGTAGTCACTTTCCCGAGCTAATGAAAAGAGGAACTAAATTTTTGGAATTTTTCGCTAAAAATGCAGGCTCTAATAGTCAATCAAACTGTAAACATTGATTCCAATCATTGTTGCTTGTGGCCGATGAATAAAATCGTTCTCTGCCACCTTTTACACTATACGTTGATTTCTGAACTGCAAAAGGCCATTAAAATGATACAAGATGTTGGACACAAATGAGGGAGAAACATATTTTGACGGTTTTCTCCTTGAAAGCCTGATTATCGGCCATGTGGAAAATCTGACAGCTTCTTCGCTGACGCGACAGGTGACTTTTTTCAAAGGTGGCCTTAAGGGCTTCAAAAGTTCTTCCTATCGACAGGTCTACCCCCAAATGTCTCAGTGAAAAGGCATGACTATGTCGTGGGCTCAAATCGAGCCTTATATCACATTCTATGTGCTTGTCATGATTATATTCGGCACTTTAACTCTGGCAATAAATAGTGTGGCTATTTTCCTTATCGTAAAGCGCTCGCCCTCGGAGATGAGAGTGTACCGCTGGTATATTCTCACGTACCAGGTTTGCTAGTCATCCGCTGTTAGCCAATATTTCTCCAGGTTCTCTCAGCCACCGCAGATGCATTCATGTCTTTTCTCTTAATCCCAATTCCATTGTTTCCAACGAATGCTGCTACTTCGCGAGGTCTACTGCAATGGGTGTTTCAACTTCGCGCTTTCTATGGCGGCGTCGTCTACTCTGCGCTGATGTCGTCAACAGTTTTCGCCGGCCTCTTTTGTGTTATTTTTCGACATCAGGTGAGTCTTTTAATTAGAAATAGCTCTTTTAGTCGCTCCTTGCCGACGGCTCCACGTTAAAGCTACGTACGGCAACACTCGCCAGGGTCGCAGCAGTCTCCACTTGCGGTGCATTTGTCGTCTCTGCTCTACTTTATTTGAAGACAGATGTTGACCAGAGTTTGGCAAAGGAGTGGTATCAAAAGGTTCGATTCGGTTTGTGCTTTCGAAGTTTTCTTCATTTTACAGCAAGAGGAATATAAATGGGTTCTCGAAGTCCCAAATGTCTCGCTCCTGACAGCCGCGTTGAATCCTTGGCTGAACGTCTACGTGCTTTTCGTCGGAGTTTTTGCGGTTTTCGCGACAGCCTTGATAATCGGTCTTACTTTCGCCACTTTCCGAGTAGTTCAATATCGTCGGGCTGCAATGAGCGAACGAACCTACAGAATGCAGCGCCTCTTTACCATTGCTTTGGTTCTTCAGGTACGAGGCCTACTTTTGCCCGCATATGCTCGTTCAGTTAGTAGTGCCAGCGGCTGTTGTGTCAGCGCCGAACTTATTGAATATTTTGTTGCTTAGTGCGCGTGTACAAAACGTCACGGGTAGGTGGTTTTTGCTTTTGAATTTGGCATTATTGCAGTTGTTTACCTCTTCGACATTGTTCTAACCTCCATGCACTCGTCGTCGTCGGCTCTAGTTCTGCTTTTCATGGTTAAGAATTATCGTCGTTGTCTTCAAGAATTTATGTGCTGCCGGCCTCTGCCGGCACGAGTCCTAAATAGCAATTCGGTGCAAGTTCAGGTGAGTACTTAGCGTCTGAAACTTAAGTTCATGCAGACCAACGTTCGGACACGTCATCAAGCGTTGAGGCGACATGAAGGCAGCACAGTCGGCCCTTATCGTCATTCAGAGTACTTTTGAGTGTTTTTGTGCGAAACAATTGCGTGCTTGCAGAATGCATTCTTCAACTCGTGTCGGAACTGGCAATTCTTCTGTGCAAAAATAAAACGTTTTTGCATCCAGTTTTTCTTGACTTGCTGCTACGAGATATCCTAATCCCACTTCCCTCTTCTTCGCGTCGACTGCATAGGAGCCGGAAGCGTACGCTAATTGTAAGATGTAGCAAATTGTAGTGTCTGTTAAAGACTTGTTATAGTTTGGTGCTCAATGTCTGTGATGATTGCACAAGAGGCGCAGCAAATTACACAATCGCCCATTCCCACCATCGCTGCTCTTAAGAGTACAACCCGTCACACAAAATGAACCCGAGCTGGATCCTCCGATAGCACCGCCTAACCTGCCTTTTCTCATTCTTAGTTTCTGATTTCACCAGGCCTTTTATCATCATTACCCTCTCCTCAAAAGCGGGTTGGTTGTTAGAACTTCGCCTTGCTATTACGAAATTTTGGTTGATTTATACTTAGGACATGGCACCGACTAGCATCCATTCACCACTTAGTTCTATGATGACGACGATCTTAGTGACGGCCATCTTGCTGACGCTTCTCATTCCAATCACCTACCGAGTAATGTACGTTTGTCGGCCTGTCGACTTCTTTCAGAATGAGACTCGATCTCAACAAGCGGGTCTATAATCATAAACCTGGCCAATGCCGTACGGTGGAGGGAATCGTCCATGGTGCTGAAGACATCGAACTCATTCGACCACTGAACATTGCCTTTATCACGTCGGGAATTCCCATCGGACCTCGTCCCGGAGTCAAAGGTGCGTCGTCAACAATTCCGCTTATTCAATCTGGTGAACAGGTCAAATCTTCCTCTACGACTACAACCAACCAGAGGGAACCTATATCGCTGAGCCGTTGAAGATCATCGGCAAAGACTTCGACCCCGTTTGTGACGCATTGATAGCCTATCTAAGGGTTTTTTTCGCTTCAGGACCAATTCATACCGCACGGCATCGGTTCCATTTTGATTGGTGAGACCCCAAGGCTCTTCGTCGTTTCTCATTCACCGAAAGGGATTCATTCCGTGCAGGTGCTTCTAAGCATTGCAGTAGACACGTCAAACATGTAATCAGATCTTCGATTATGACGCTACGACGAAGACGCTCAAGCATGTGCGAGAGGTAAAAGATGCCAACTTTGTGAGGTAGGACGCGGATATCTGTCTCCAATTAGACCTGCAGTCCAAGTGATGTGGCAGCCGTTGGTCCTGACTCCTTCATCGTCTCGAACGACTGCTCGGGTGTTCCGAGCAAGCTTTTGGAAATCTTCGAGTACATCTTCAATTTGAGTCACGGCAGCAGCACTTATGTCTTTGGCTTCAATACGGGCAGTGTCTACTTCTTCGACGGTCAGGTCTCAGATGTCACGTAGAGTTAGAAGATTAGTCTCTTGAAGAAAGCGCACGAACTCGCTAGAAACACCGCCGGTTCGAATGGCATTTGGTTCAACCACGACACGAAGCTCCTCTTCGTCTCAATGTGCGTCTCCGAGTCGCTCTCGGTCTATAAGTTTGATCAGGTTTGCTACCGTGTTTTCAACTTGGTCTTTCTGTTTGTAGAATCGAAAATCGATTGAGCTTATCAACGATCTGCTGTTGTTGACATGCATCGACAACCTTTTTGAGGACGAGAATGGTGAGCGTTTACTGACTATGCGCCAGATGAGCCAAACACCCAACAATTGTCAAAATGACGAGCTTCTTCTAGGCGCTATCTGGACTGGAGCCCATCCAGTCTTCAAAGACGTATTCGAGCACTTCAAAGCCCCAGATGATCCAACGAAATTCGCACCATCTCAGGCAAGAAACGCAACTGAAGCCGTTATTTGCAGGTTCTTCGAATCATGTTCTCGCCCGATTACAAAAAGGCTGAAGTCGTCGAAGTATATGCCAACGACGGTCGTGAACTTGCTGGGAGTGCGTCGGCAATCTACAACAAAAACCAACTCCTTGTGGGCTCCGTTATGAGAACTCTTTTACATTGCGATGTCCTGTCACCCGTCTTGTCATAACACTCTTTACAAACAACTCTATTGAGGGCTGACTGTCAAAGATGAAACTCAAGATTTGCTACTTGAATTACGAGAAGATTGTGTTGGCCTGTGTTAGGCATTGCATCGTTGCCAGACTGAAATGCGTGCAGAGATTGCACAACCCCGGGCAAGCTTTGCCTTTTTCATCCTCAGCTTCATGCACGCGATCACGAGATTTTGAGCAGTCAGCGCACATACATGCTGCCCGTGTTGAGTGGGCTCACATATCGTGCCATCGCCTTCATCGTGGAAATGGCAGCAGCTCAATTCTCAGATCACATCGTAAGGAACGTTGGCATTTATTTGACAAATGCAATCGTTGCAAACGTTCAAAGAGTCAAATTGTAGTGTGCCTGATTGCGACTTGATGACCGGTCATACTTGATAAAGCAATTGGTGGAACTTCAGAGTGCCGAATCGCCATTTTGAGTTCGCACCGACGACGTTGTTTCAACCACCGAGACGCGCATGTTTCTTCGTAATCGCAGGCAGAGCATTCGAGGACGAAGCGAAGGATTGAAAATGACGAGCAGAAATGGCGCCGAGAGCGTGCTCAACTCGAAAAAGAACTCCATCAGCGAGTAGCCAATTATATAAGGCAGCGAGTCCCTCTCGACGAGGCCATTAAATATCTGAGTGGTTCTTTGATTTCGTCACTAGCGCAAACCCTGTCGAGGGTGTAAGGTGCCGTGCAGCAGAAAGTTGCAATGCTAAGCCAGGCAAACTTACGCGCCAACTCGCCGGTTGAAATGATCATCTAAAGGGGCGAAATCGGGTAAAAATAAATAGTTAATTTCTCACCTTTTGTCTGATCATGTGAACTACGGAAATTATGTTTAAAATTGCGCTGGCGAGGATGAACGCCAAGGAAATCCAGGAGCCACGATCTTGAATTGGTTTTATTGTCTAAAGGAAACTCCTTTCGAGTGAGGAAACCCACATATCCTTCACTGAGTTGAGGCCGATGAGTTCCGGGGACATACTTGATACCACCACTGACACCGTCCACAATAGTTATCAGAGGTAGAACAACAGTTAGCGCGAGCATCGCATTCACTCGGGTCGGCCCCCAGAACTAGAAAAAGTCTGATGGCAACCCAGAGAACTTACTTCCATATAACTGAATGGATCAAAAACG
Source organism: Poikilolaimus oxycercus (assembly GCA_034700245.1). Taxonomy (NCBI): domain Eukaryota; kingdom Metazoa; phylum Nematoda; class Chromadorea; order Rhabditida; family Rhabditidae; genus Poikilolaimus; species Poikilolaimus oxycercus. The sequence continues at coordinate 6,573 of JAQIXL010000840.1, forward strand.
GTGGTGATGCGATTCATGCTCATGAGAAAAACTAAGGCCGTTTGAGCGACTTGCAGATAAACGATGGCCAAATAGAAGAAGTTGACAATTCGACCATCCAAGGCCCAGTAAAACTCGAGAAACCAGTCGCTATCGGGAAAGCGTTGACAAAACATCGTACAGAGGTATCCAAGCAAATCCGAAAATGGACTGATTGGTCAACGAAAGCAAAACTTGCAATAACAGCCGAAACGAGGAAAATACGATTGAAGATTTTAGTTGTGTCCACAGAAGTAGTAAGAAAAGTTGCGAATATCATCGCATAGAGGATTAAGGCAGGAATTCCATAAACGAGATGTACAAGAACATGCACCATGAGTTAAATATGAAAGACCTAACAATAAGAACGTTCATAGAGCCGAGGGAGAAGGCGAGACTACCAGTCTGACACGCCCAGTCAAATGACATCGTTCTGCTTGAGAGTCCAATCGACAGCGTCGCGCCTTTCTCAGTATGAATAGGTGAGCGAAGTGCTGCTTCTGATGGCGTGCTCAAAAACCCGAGAAATTGTGGCCTTACGAGGGCTCGAGGCGCAACTGACGGGCGTGAGATGGGCGTACTGCAGTCTCGATTATGCTGTTTGGGAGCTTCCCGTCGCATTTTTTCGTGCTTTCTTTCGACGCCAACGTCATGCGGTATGTAATTGAATTGCTCATAATCGCCTTTTCATTTGGTTCCAATGGCCACTTCATAGAAAAGGCTCTGAGAATTTCACACCTTCTAGTCGAAAGGCTTTCTGTTATGCTCATTCCTCTGCCTTCTCTGATCGAAAGCAATAATAGCCTCATGCTGGAATGTCTCAAGGGACTCAAAGAAGAGAAAAATAAATATGTTTTTATTATTTGTGGAAAAAAATAAGCACAAAGTGAATCTCTCCTTGAGCAGCTCAGAGTACATGTCAGCATCATCAGTCAGGACATGGACAGAAAGGAAGAATCAACAAATAATACGACGAATTGAAAGAAAATATATAGAGTGGGACGCTTTAGCACAACCCTTGGTTTAAATGAAACTGTGGTGATTACAAAAAGTACGGTAGATAAGATATTTTTTGCCGATCTTCTCAAAAAGTATAAAAAAACGGAAAATGACTAAGCACATGGCAATCACGAACGCGTGGTTTTGTCGGAGGAAAAGCGAGTTTTTTGTACCTTGAGACGATGTAGTCATGCCAAGTAACATCTCCAAATGTTGCTACGCTACAAAAGAAGCAAAAAAATAATAATGAAATCTCAGAGCCAAAATACATTGCACGGGGTTTTTCGAGTAACAAAAATACATAAGTGTTTTGGAGGCTGTGTAAGAGGCAACTCAGCGATTGCTTTCAGTGCTGCTTTCTTTGGAGCGCTTCCACTTCTCGTAACCAGCATCACCGAGGGCCTTGCGGAAGTGGTCTTCAACTGAAATTAAATACATTAGCCCGTTTTTATGAGTCTTTTAGGGCTGAACAAGCTTTGTATTTCTGTCTCATGACTCATCGGCGTACTCAGAAAATCTCTATTACGCGTGCAGTGCTAGAGAAAAAGCCAACTCACTTTCAGAGCCCGAGTGATTGATGATGATCTGCGACGAGGCGCCATTGCTCGTCGAAGCTATTGAAGTGGAAGACGTCAGAGTGGTCGTCGAAGAGCCGGACGGCTTTCGCCGGAACGGATTCGAACGCTCGCCGTCGTTGTGAGAGCGCTTCGGCCACTGAAATTTTCGAGTGTCTCCTTGCAAATTCGAAAATTATACCTTTCCCGAGAGCGAGCGCCTGAAGTGCTCCGAGACATCGGGCTCTTCACGCGGTGTCACCGACGAAGCGCTGCGGCGAACATTTGTTGTTGGTTTTGAGTGAGCGATGCTCGTGTTGCCTGCCATGATCACTGAAGGTCGAGGAGTGCTCGAAGAGGATGGCGGTGAGGTCTCCCGACGCTTCACGGAAAGGTCCAGCGGCTAAAACCGAGAATCAGTTGAAGCCCGAGAGATGCTAGAATGTACCTGATCGCGATCTTCCGCGTCATCATCCGTGATGCGAACCTCATTTGTGTCTTCTGTGAGTCCAACTACATCAACATCGGCTTCTGGCAGCTGCAAAATCTCGTAGGTCAACATCACAAAAATCCTGCTCAGCTCAAACCTGGATGGTTGGTGTGTTGTGCATGGCGAAGAGGGAGTTGTAGCTGGGCGGTGGTTGAATTAGGCCCGTGGCCTGGAGTTGGTGCTGCAGTCGGTGCATGTGGTGGTGGTGATGGTGGTGATGATGATGCAGTGGCACCGGACTTGGCGTTCCATTGGACACCAGCGACGACGGAAAGAAGACCGGCGACGGTGAAGCTGAAGTTGACGCCGAGGGCAGTTGGAAGGTGGATGGCGACGCGAGAAAGGAGTCACCACCGAGTCGCTGCGACGAGAACATCAGATGCTCCGGGTAGCCGCCCGAACTGAAAGCATGCACGAGGTTTATAAATATTCCTTCTTCTCGAACGACGGGAGGAGGCTCAGGGGCACCCTGGCCCCCTCTTTGCGTGATCGGTTTTGTAAATAGGTGCGCGCGGCTCGCTATTTTCATTCTCAGCCTGTGCTGGCGCCACACTTGCGCGTGCCACTGGCTTAACTTTCCGAGGAATTCCGAGGTGGAGGCGACTTTCGGGTGACTTTCCCCTCCTCCCTGTCGCGCGCTCCATCGGCGCCCCGTCTGGAATGTGTTCCTTGGACAAACACTCTCACAAGAAGGCAGAACTCCCGGCGGATCGTGTGTGGTGCTGAGGAAAGAACCATGCTGCCGCGCCCTCGCTAGTCAATCACGCCCTACATCAGTTAGCAGCATCGAGAGGAAAGAAAGGCAGACCGAGATTTCTCCGGCCTGGATGAGCACCCTCAAGTACCTCGTGAACTACTTGTAGCTGGGTCCACAAGTTGTCTATGCACTCTATGTGCTTCTACGAAAGTCGGCAGACCTCTTCGGAGAGGAAGACTCTAAGAAGAAGACACGAAAACGAAAATATCTCCACTAGAGTTTGTGACCTCTAACAAGCACGAGAGATCTGCAGCGGAATGGTCGACCGAAGAGTGAAAGAGCTAGAGCTCAAGTGGATGGCCAAAGCGCATCTCGTCCAATCGGCAGTCAAGAAAGAGGCGGAGAAGAAAGGCGAAGACAAGCAGAGGAATTCGCGCAATGTCTCTTTTGCGCACGTAGTCGTAGTCAGTCACTGTTTTTCTTAGAAAGATTTGCGCCTAAGACGATGCATGTGAATAGCAACAACAGTCCCGGCAAAGAACAGACTGATCCTCCTCACTCATGGTATTAGCCGCCTAAACGACAGAAAACCCCGCATTTTGTTATGTGGGCGTACGGCAAAACAACCTAGAAGGAAAACAAAAATAAGAAGGAAGGACCAAATGGGTTTCGAGACGGTTCTTAAAGTGGAGGGCAAAAGAAGACGGCGACGACCACCCTCCCGTCTACCGCAGTCATCGACGTGGAGTCGGTCGAGACACAACGGCTTGACCTTGGAACTCTAGTGAGACGACCTCGTCGCCGGGCGACTTTAGTACGAAGTTGAGGGTGAAAGAAAATTGTGTGCCTCATTCAAGATTGAAGACGGATCGAGAGAGGTGGTTGGATGCTTGCGAGGAAAAGAATTCGCGCGACGTGAAAACTGGCGCCAAGAGCAACATTCTTCCATCTTTCTCATCACGTCATCTGACGCCTCCGACGGCGACGTCACGTCTTCTTGGAAGACGCTTGAAAACACATCCTGGAGTTCGGGTTCGCGAGCCGTGAAACCGAGAGCATCGCTCAGTCTCTCCTCCTTCTCTTTCTCCAATCGCCGATGACTCTTCTTTTTCCCCTTCCACAAGTCAACAAGGAATGAATGAAGTGGGGAGTGGCTCGAACACACTTCAAGGCGCGTGCTCTGCGCCCGTTTTCTTCTTTCTTGCAGGTCGTCGCCAGGACAGAGACGGAAGAGTGAGAGAGACGAACCACAGGCCGGAAAAGGAAAAAGGAAGAGGAGGAAGCGCGAACGAGAGGCGGGAGAGGGGGAGGTTTCCGGTTCCTGAACGACTTCTCCTTCTTCTTCTGTGCGAAGCGCGCACACTTCCGTGTCTTCTTCATCTTCCCTCTTACGCATACGCATTCACTTTCCTTTTTTGTCGACCTCGGCTCAAGGCAATAAACCTTTCGGGTCTCGTTTCGGACGGTTTTTCTCTCGAACCCTCAGGGAGACCCGAGAGCCTTCATTCACATGAAGACGCGGGTGGTGTGGAGATGCAAGACAGGACCAGCTGAAGGCGAGCGAGAAGGAGAAGAGAAGACGTGATGCGAGAGCAGGACGAGGAGAAGAAGAAGAAGAAGAAACGTCCCCGATTCCCGCCACCCGGGAACATCATCCCGTTTTGAGGCGTAATCCGCCTTTGCCCCAGTGAATTTATTACAACACAAGGTGTGTGCTGAATTCTCGACAAGATTTATGGCGTGCGGTAAATATTTTTCACGTGTTTGAAGACTTCTGAATGAGAAGAAGAAGAAGAAGAGTAGACGGAAAAGGAAAAAAAATAATTAGGGGAGCCACGCCTTGGGTCGCCCTTCGGTATGAGTGGCGTGCGCGTCTCACGTATTCCTTTCTCTTCTCTCTCCCTCTCTCCTCACACGCACTCGCTCTTTCGTCTTCATAGACGTCGCGCGCCTTCTGGTTCTTCTTCTTGCCCGCCGCCGCCAAGCGCGTCATTCATTCTTCGCCTCCTTCTCCCACCCCAACCATCTCGCCCCTTGCACAGTCGACGCGACAACTCCTAATGGACACCGGAAACGCGCCTTAGAGGACGTACACCAAAATTGTGCGCCACCACGAGAATACAGACAGCAGACCGCACTAAGTCGACGTCAACAAAACGTGCCGCCGTCAACGTGTGCCTATGCAAATGTGTTCCCCGACAAATATTTGGAAATCGCCTGGAACCGAGGAGGAGACGATCAGGGTTTGTAATTCAGAAGGTTTGCACAGGAGGCGCTACGGGCCTTCGTTTCTCCTCTTCTCTTCTTCGTTGCTCTTTCACCCGCGAGAGTGGCCTTAGAAGGTGCGGTCGGATCAACCAACGTGCGCGGCATTCAGAAGGGTGAGAGTAGGAAAAACGATATTCGGGATTTCAGATAGGCTAGTGCGAGCGAGAAAGCCAAAGGCATGCCGAAACATCTCATGTGCTTACACGTTTCAAACTCCTCAAAACTGGCTGGCAAGGTGGAGGGCAAAAATTTCTCTCGGCACATCCACATAACCCCTTCGAGACCATGGAACATTGAATACCGAGAGCAAAAAGAGGAAGAGAAAAGTGTCACCTCGAAATGAAAAGAGGGGAAGAGGAAAGAGAGGGACCCGACTACAAACGACTGGAGGACCACCGAGTAGGCGACAAGAGGTCACTGGGGGTCGGACAAGAGGGCGAGCGCGCGCGCGTCGCTGTCTCTAAAAAAGCCCGCGACACAGGCAAATACACACACAGGCCAAATTCTTTCACCGGCTCACAGAAGAAGGAGACGAAGGAGGAGGTGAGGCCAAAGACGAGCGCGAGAGAGATTCACGTTGAGGGACGACGCGAGGGAGCGCGCTCTTGAGTCGGAGAGAGATTGAGATGCGCGAAGAAAAGGACAAGAGAGACATTGAGTCGCCCGCGCGACTCTCGGCCAGGGGGTCCTCCACAAGTGGTCGTGGTCGCCCCCAGAGCCTCCTCGACGCGTCGCTCGCCACCACGAGCGGGGGGCATTCCCCACATTCCTCACGCGTCCCCTTCTCTCCCACCGGCGCTCCTCTCCTCGCGGGAGGAAGAGAAAATCGCCTCTCGCGCGCGCGCCGCGTCCCAGATCATCCACAGGACAGAACGGTTTTTTCGTCAAAAATAACCTGCCAGCTAGTTTTCATACGAGGAAGATCACCTTATATAAGCGACAAGAATAGCGATTAGCTAAATAAAAGGTGCCCGATTTAGCACCTTCAATGACCCCACAGCTGTGGCTGGCCGGCTAGACTTCCTTGCTCACCTCTCGAGGAGCGCGACGTAGAGCGGCGAGGCGGCGAGCATGATTCTCTTGTTGATTTGTCGAAGGAAGGAATACACAGGATGAATGGTGAACCAGCTTCACTGAGAGGAAAGGAAGGAAGAGGCCCGCCGGGTGCGAGTTCACAGGCAGCAGTCAAAGCGTGTTGTGTGGCTGACTGAACAGCCAGGAGGAGGAGGAAGGGAGAGGGGAAGGGGCAGGAGGTGGGGGTCGCGCCGGCGCGGCTGGATGGGGGCGGGAGAGGAGGCGCCGCGGCGGCGCCTCTTCTTTCCCGGCTCGGAGAATGTTTTTTGCGCCCTTCGACTGTGCTCTCGCGCTCGCGTTGAAAGACGCGTCGCGCGAGGCGCCTCGGGCGCCCCGGGCGCGACCAGAAGCGAGGGGCAGGCGGCGCGCAGCGCATTCCACAGCTGTTTTGCGAGCATCGCCGGTCGTGACTACCAACACATTCCTGATGGATTGCGCATCAAGGAGCTGAACAGAGGTGAAGGAGGGTCGTCGACCAAAGCTGACTCAAGCCTGCCTTTCACTCCCATGTCCTTTTGTGTTCGAGGTCACGGAATTGCTCCTTCATCAGGGTTATACAGGCTTCAACGAAACGTCGCCTCTCTTGTCAGTGACGAAAGCACAAAGTGGACCTGGCAGAGTGAATGTGAACCCCGTTTGGTCTGTGGAATGCCGACAATGAACGTTGGGCGAATGAGCAGGAAAGAAGAAAATGAAGAAGAAGTGTTTAGTGTCACGATGCCAGAAGAACGTCGCGTCTTCTTCTTCTTATTCTTCTTCTCGGATTGTCGAGGCCATTCACAGGAGTCTGGCGCCAAGAATGCTTACGGCCTTGCCACCGCCAACACCACGAGGTCATCTCACGTGCAAACGAGGGCTTTTTTGCTGCTTCACTGAGCTGTTATTGTGGTGGGCGAACGCGCCGATTTTCAGGACAAATCAGCATGAAAACAACCACATTTCAAAATTCCAAGTCAGGTTTTTGCGAGGGAGACGTCAACTGGCACATGATGCGGAGGTAGAGAATAGAAGCGAGTGGGGGCGGCTATTTTTCGACAACGACGATGCCGATGTGCCGACGTCGACGACGGCGTTGACATGACTCGCGTGCCTCCTGTACTAACATCGAACTCTTCGCTCCCAGCCCTTCAACTATCCCCTGACATTCCATTGTTCGACAAGCAATCGCGAAATCCGAGACAGAGGAAATCCAATCGCTACGCTTGAATGTCGTGTCCCATCGAATCAAGTCCCAATTTCCGGTGTGCGTGCGAGGACGAGGGGGAAGAGGGCCTGAGAACTTGAGGAATCCAAATCATGATGATTCGATGAGAAAAAATGCGTCACAGTTCAGTTTACGATCACTCTTCGTCTTATTAGGACTGATTGTAAATTCGGCTGGTATTGCTGGTAAAGAGCTGACCACATTCTTTGGAACTTTACTTTACAACGAGATACGTTAAGAATTTGATGCTTATCTTAAATGAAGAAAGCTCATTTCATGTCACACCCTCATCTTCGCTTTACAAACTCCCACTTCCGTTTCGCAATTCATAAATGCGCTACGTATCTCCAGAACGCGTCTTCGTGCAAAAAGTTTCAAAGCAGCTGGTCCTGACTTGGTCTCATAGCCACTTAACACATCGCCTCATCTCTTCGTCCTGTCGCTTCCTGGTACTTGAGGGAGGCTTCAAAAGTGAGTGAAGGGTAGAGAGAGACGACACGTCCGTGCTCTTTCGAGAACAAGTGGCGAGAGGAAGTCTCCTCAAAGCGGAAAGTGGGAAGCGGGAAGAAGCGTTCCGGGTTCAGAGCGCAAGGCACAAGGCGTGGCGCGCTCGCGCGCGGTCAGCGTTGTTCTCATTCCTCTGTGACGCCGCGTTTGTTGGCACAGTGGGCCACTATTTTCGGGGTGCTTCCACGGAAGCGAAGCCCCAAGTGGCACGTCGCGACGGCTTCTGATGTTGCCGATTGCCACACGGATGAGAAAGGAATTCGTTCCTCCAAGAGCCTGGATCATCCTCACTTGCTCCACTTTTTCCACGTTCCTCCCGTTTTCCTTCCTCTCTCAATCACTAAAGACTGAGACGTGAATGGGAAGAGACAGCGGGGCGTCTGGAGAAAGGAGCCCGACCTGCAAGGCGCGTCCGGAACTTTTTTCTCCTAGAAAAAGTAGTCCCCGTCGAGTTTCAACGACATCAGTGACGGTGCAAAAGACGTCGACGACGATTGAGAGGAGGTGCGAGCTGACAAAAAGCGCGCACGCCTTTCTTTCGCAACCTGATGGCACCACACCACATTTATCAGTGCGCCTCAGCTCTTGGCCGCATTCCCGGCATTCCACACCACGCGAGGGGATGGCGGCCGGGCCGGCAAGCAGCACGGCCTGCCACCAGACAGCCGGCCGGCCCGCGCCATGCCATGCCTGATTCATGCCAAAGGGGCCTCCTTCTCTTGTGCCTCCTGACGACGTGAAATGAAATCGTTCGAAGACCGTTAGGGGGAAACCGAGGGGTTCAGGTTTCGCCCTCCCCTATTCTTCATAAGGTTTCGCCCTCCCCTATTCTTCATAGCAAAAAAAGTGATTAGCCAAGCTATAAAGACCTGATTACCCATTAGAGAAGCGCATTATGAGTCATAAGAAGAACTTCGAGAACAGTCCGTGCTCTTCGGAAGCATTCAATCGTTTTATAGCTCTGAAGTTCTGCTGCTGGTCATTACAGTCGGATGCCGTGTACCACCATCAAACCACATTTCGGAGACACTGTTTACTCTCGAAACCGTGAGAGATAGTAACGACCGTTTCGAAAAGAAGAGAGGGTGTAGTCGAGGAATGGAGAGCATCACTCCACCTTGTTGGCCGCGGACCTATCGCATCAGGAATCGGAGATAGTGAGAAGGAGGACGAAGGGCAAAGTGGCTTGCAGCGAAAACAGCATACTGTGGTCTTCCGGTTTCTCAGGAAAACCATTTTGCAGAGTGCGAGAGCAGAAAATACAGACAATACCCTGCCGAAATGCGATCACAAATCCTTTACGTATTCTACGTCGAAGGTCTCAATGCAGTAATGTTTGAGAAACCGAAAGAAGAACTGAACAATAAAGAAGCCGGCATAGGTACTGAAGGCCATCAGCTGGACGAGCATGGCAAAATATAGCTATCTCTTTGAAGATCCGTCTAGGATCACGCTGCGTCGTCACACTGAGGACTGGCTTGGGGCAGGGAAGTTGGAGTGCCAGAAGTTTCGATTGCTGGGAAGAAGCAGATGAAGGAAGAAGCTGGAGGGGAAGGAAGACAAGCTGGAAGAGTCGAAGTCGTCAATGTCGACACGACGACAAGGACCACGCAGCTGTTGGAGAATCAATGTGTGAGAGGTGGCTGCGCAAAATTCGCGCTCTCCGACCGGTTCACCAGAACGGGAGACTGGTCGCCCCCCAACGTCCCTCCAGCTGAGCGCTCTCAGGTCCACGCGCGCCCGGTCCTCCTCCTCCCACTCTCTCCTTTTTCGTCCCCTTCTACACCCCTGACCCTCAACACTCCCTCGCGAACAGAACACGGAATTTCCTTCAATCGCCTTTGAAAGAAGTGCAAGATCTCCGTTTCGCGCCCCCGACCCTCTTCAAATTCTCGTGCACTTGACCACCGATTTCAAGGTTAAGACACGAAAGTGTTTTTTTTTGCTACATTCAGGCAGCTTTGTACGTTACGTTTTTGTGTTCTCAGTGAACTCCACAAGACATTCCTCGTGAAGCTCCCAAGACACAAAGGGCGAGCTATGGATGCTTTGCCATAGATTTCATCAAGAGACTCTTCTTTTGAGACAGATCTTTGCGTCGCGCTGTTATTACTAACTGTGGGCAGCAATCGAGATAGCGGTAAAGGTCAGACGCATGCTACGCTCCAAAACACACGCAAAGAAACACTTACATGGAAATGGGCGAGAGGAGTCCGGAGAAGGAGGAAGTCGAGTCGGTGGACGCTTCAGAGTTGTCCGTGAGTGAGGAGGACTGCCGCCAGTGAAGAATGGCCAAGTGGCGGTGGTCGAGTGACGGGAACTCAACGTTCGTCACGTCCATTATGTTCACGTGTGAAGAATCCATTTCCAGTCCGCTTCCTGTAAGTCACGAGTCTTCATAAATATACTCAAAATCGTGAGAGAAGACAAAACGCGAGAAATTTCTGCCCCTTCTTGAAGACAAAATATCGCGGGGCTCGCTCGATAGCTGATAGGTGTCGATTGCTGAATCACGTGTTTGAAGGAAAGACCCCTCCCGTTGAAGGAGTCGCACCCCTCTAACAGCTGGCAGAAGACGAACACTCTCTTTCGGAAAGCTTGCTATGACGAGGACTCTTAGGCTCGATAAGGACTGAACCTGACGTTTTGAAAACAATACAAGAAGGACCTCGAAGAAGAAGAGGAGGAAACTGTCTCACAAGGGCATCGCCAAAACGCGCCAAGAAGGAAGAAAGGGACGGAAGAAAAAAAGGCGTGAGGCGCGCCGCGCATGCGCCCCTGAGGTATGAGAGGAATGTTTCGGGGCACGCGACGACCGGCCGCCGTGGAATGCGCGCCATGCCGCCGTCTTCTTCTCCTCAAGGAGCAACTCGTCTCCGTGTCTCTTCTTCCTTCTTCCCTTAGCGGAGGCCACCCGCCCTTCAGGTGCTTCTCGAATGCTTCACTCCCAGCGCGGCCAACCGGCCAGTTCTCCCTTATCTCGTCAAGTCATGAACCCGAAGAAACCCCGGCCGGATGGCCACGAATGTTTATCTTTTGAAAGAGAGGAGGCCGCTTCGTCGAGCCGCCGGCTGCCCCGGCTGACGCACGAAGAGAATGTTTTGCCGAAGAAGAAGAAGACGACGACGCCAGGCGCCACTATCTTTGAAGGGCAGAGCCGCGTAACATGAAGAGGAGACATGAGAAACGGCGAAACGCGTCCGTAACGATAATAGTCAAAGAGGCAAGCCTTCGAGGAAGGCAACTATTGTGCCAAACTAACGAATGGTGCCATTTGAACAGAAGAAGCATTTCAATGGCGGCATTCCTAAGGGGTTAGACGCGCCTTAAACGCGCCACCGTCGCGAAATCAACGCAACAAGCCGTCGACTTATCTGCTGCTTGTTTGGAAGCGACCGGAGGGCAAGACGTCTCAAGGCAGCCGTGGACCGCAGAGAGCGAGAGGATCGAACAGTCGGTTATCGCCCTCTCCCCCTTGCTTCGCAGTCGCCAGCACAGCGAGCCGGGGACGCCGTAAAGGACTCTGACGATAGGCGAGGGCCATCGCGGCGCCGCAGCGTCGCTCGAGTCAGTCGGGGGCAACTGGGGGCATCGCCAAGACAGTGGCTAGAACTCGGAGTGAAGCGCAGAAAACCAAGGATCTCTCACCCGCAGGTGACCTGACTCCCATCAAATTCCGCTTCGGCTTACGCCAGGGGGGAAGGAGAAGCTGGAGGCCCGCGAGAGGAAGCCCAGCCGTTCGCCTATCGCGGTGTCCCATCAGCGGGCGAGAAGCGCCGGGCTCGCCGGCCGTCCAAAGAAGCGGGTCTTGAGCCGTCCACCCGCCAGCCCGCCAGCTTGACACCTAGCTCCCAAAGGACAACCATAGACGTTTTCGCGACTTGGAGAAGTTCCGAGAAAGCCGTGGATGAAATGGCTGATGAGCACGCGGGGAATATCCACAAACAATTCTAAAGTTAATAGCTCTAAATAGTGCACCACGAGCACTCTTGGCTTTATGTCGATGTCGACGTGTTGACTTTGCATGTGAAGGTGTTGCCAGATTTGCGTCTGTAAACATCTGCGCCGATCCCAGGTGTGCTGGCGGTGACGGAAAAGCGTCCCCTCCGTTTCATAGTCTCCCCTGGTCACAGTCTCTAATCTGAGGCCATGACAGTGAAAAAAATTAGTAGATTTTTTCTTGACGAAGGATAAAGACGGAAAACCTTTGCACCTCTTTTTGATGGCCGACTTTTGAAGTTTGTTCTGACTCTCGAATTCTCCAAAAAGACTACCCGAATCCTTTCTCGGTCATTCTGATGCAACCGTTTCCAGGGACACTCTTGTTCAGAGATCCCAGTCATAAGCCGTCACCCTCTGGTTCATTAGCACAGCACGACGACTGTAAAGATCTCCATCATTTGAAGTGTAGCCTTCTTCATTTCTACTCTGGTCACTCGGGCTATTTGGCGCCGTAGGGGTCAAATAGGCTTACTAAAGAAAATCGCATTCCGGCGTTCCTGAATCCTTTTTCAAGGATCGCTTCTCCAGTTCCTAAACTGTCGTTCAATACGTAAAGGAACATCCCTCACATTGCACAAGTAAGTATACACTTCAGCCAGCGTCGGTCGTTCTTGCGGGTTCACTCTCCAACAGGATGCCATAATGTCCGCATAACTAGAAAAAAAATTCTATGTAAAGAATGTCACGCCTACATATTTACCGGGCACAGTGTTGGCGCAAGCAATCTGTGCCCTTCTTTCAGGAACCGCATAACTTCAGTACCGCTTATTCCTTTATAGGGTGTTTCGCCGAGGCTAAAGATCTCCCACAAAAGAATACCGTACGACCACGCGTCGCCCTTCACAGTGAACTGCAAAACATAAGACGAAGCGCGTAACCTCACTCTTTCACCATCGAGCAGCACCTCAACTGGTGTGGCATGTAGCGGAAGCTCCCTGGTATGCTTTTGAAGGTAGCCGCCCTTGTAGTTTTCAAAGCGTCGGGATAGTCCAAAATCCGAAATATGAAGTCGAAGATTTTGATCAAGTCTAAAGCTTGCAAACAAGTGGTCGTTCAAACGAACAGGCAATTTCTGGCAGCTAAATCACGATGAACGACGTGGTTCATGTTCAGATAGGTCATGCCCGAAGCGGCTTCTTTTGCGAAGCGAACGAGTAATCCCATTTCAGGTTCCTAAGCACAAGAAACACATTTGAAGTTTAGGAAGTGCTCGACCTGTATTGATCTGAGGTGCTCGAGAAGGCATCCTCCCTTCAGATATTGAGTGACGAGAACCGGCACGCGGCCATCGGTGGTGTAGCCAAGAAGGCTAACAATATGAGGATGCCTAAATTCAGAAACCTGCTAGCGTTTGAGAAAAATGCTACCTCAAGTGCGTCATTAGTTGCGCTTCATCAAAAGCATCGTCGCAATTGTTGATGTGAGCCGCTCGAATCTCTTTGCATGCAACCAGACTCATCTCGCCGTCCATTGTAAGCTCTCGGAGATAAACTTTTCCGTAGTTTCCTGAAAGTTTTTGCTGCTATTCAACAAGCAAACCTTGTCCAAGCAGCTTTTGCTTTGGCCCCAGCTGGTTCGGATCAACGAGACTACAGGACGTAGAAAGATGCTCAAGAATTTTGTTTGCAATACTTTCATTACCTCAAGCAAAATGTCTGTCTTCGCCTGATAGGCAGCTTGGCGCCGACTGTCTCGGTAACGATGACACTAAAAAGCATCGCATTCGTCTGCTGTCAGTTCTTACCGCAAACAAAGCAAAGGTACACGATGCGAAAATCACTGCAGCAGGAAGTAAAGTAGTCGTGAGAAGGTTGACCGAGCTTCTCGAAGTGCTTTCAGCAGTAGCCACTTCATTATTCTCCGTATTCCAATCGGAAACATAGTTCTGCTCACTGAGTTCGTTTTTCACCGTCTTCAATAAGCATCATTATTGTGTACATTTCTTGCTCAGATTTAACTAGTGCTGTAAGAAAGAGTCTACCTTGGAGAGAGGAAATGGCTCTCCACATTCACCCAGCGGTTTGTCGAACTCTAGACTGCTTACATGCATTCCGCCGAATCCAGTTGTGCGTACAAATTTAGTCTATGCCTTGTATTCATGATGTGAGGGCAAACCTTTTGAAGGACTGTTTCTTTATCCTCAAAGAGCAGCGTCTCGTCGGCGGCATCCTTCGAATTGATAGCAAAAGGACTGTCTGGACGACGAGATTCGCTCTGCGGAACACAACCCTGCAACAAGTGTATGCGTTTTCAAAAACGTGGTCAAAAACGAACACAATGAGCAGAACTAAATTTCCCAACTTACAGAAATTGCCAACGGATAGTGTGAAGCTCCGTTTCGTTCATCTTTATCCAGCGCACCGAGTATGTTGCAAAGGTGAGCAGTAGTCGGTGAATTGGTACCGTACGTTGCATCGATTCGAATATCGAAGTCTAGAAAATAATTGGCAAAATTAGGCAAGTCGTTCACTGGCCGACGGAACCATTTTGTTGTCATCCAGGCAACCCGGCAGGAACGACCAAGCTGCAAATTTAGAAGTGACATCAACACCAGAGATCGTACCCACGCTTTGATCCGAGCGATTGTCGACTGCGGGACAATGATAGTAGGACGAAATTGCGATGAAATCGGCATATCTAGCTCTAAATTTGGACGATTTGCTAGCTTTAAGATTCGTGAGAGCCTTTGTAGCCGGTCAGCTTCATACCAATCGTTTGGATGCTGCAATCGCATCGCACCTAGGCCGATGCTGATAAAGAAATCTTTGGCTTCCCGACGAATGAGCTGCAAAGCTCACGCATTTGAGCAACAGAAAATGCTAAACTATTACGAATTCAACGGCTCGTTGTCGCTCAACCAGTCGACAGTTTTCATGTGGCCAGTACGTAATGTGAATTCCATCAACACCAGCCTCGGAGATGTTTGAAACTAGACGCTTCGCGGCTGCTTTATGTGCCTCCCGTTTCGGAACCAGCAAGTTGACCGTGTAAACATGAAGACGAATTCCCAGAAGAAGTTTCAATTGTGGGTCCCTTGCGCGCACGGCCGCCAAGCCGTCGACCATGTATTCTGGCTCAAAGAGAGAGGTATTGAAACGATTCCTAAACTTTCATTCATTTTTCAGCTGATTGTGACAATGATCATAAAACGCACACAAGGACTTGGTCTCCACCAAGTGTGAGGTTTATGGTCAAAACGCTAAGATGTGTGCATTGACCAGGTTCGTAAAACTCGAGGACGGCAGCTATTGTGGCCTCATCAAACTCGTGATTATTCATTTCGCAAAGTCGCACATATCCGCTAGGCTCTCTTAAATCCATGCGGTCGACTGATTTTAAAATTAAAATGACTAGATCATGACCTACTTGAAAAAGAAAATTCGCTGCAGGAAACAAGAAGTAGTAGGCTCAAAACATGAACGAACCATAGCATTTAGGCCAACTGTCTCAGGGAGAAACTGGGAAAACAGGCGATTGAGCAGAGCCGGCAGAGGTGTTGCGAATGGGATGCTCTCTTACAAGAAAAATCGCTTCAGCTTCTGACAGAAGCGCCTGTGCCGGCAGCAGCCCCCCGGCCATGGCGGAATGACAGGGGCTTTATCTTCTTGCCAAATTCTCAATCGAGAATCAAGGTTCTCTCTCAGAGTTCTACCGACGGAGATTCACTGCCTTCAGTGTAAATTGCTTCAAAAATATTACCAGACCGTAGCATTGCGAAGCACAAAATGAGTTGGTCGCCTTTAGAGGGCAAGCAAGAAAACGGCAAGATGCGGCCTCCTCAAAATTCTTGCAATCCCCTAACGCTTCCAAAGTTCGATGAGAATTGGACGGTGCCGCAGCAAGACTGTTGTTGATGAGAACTTCGATTGCTTTATGCCGACGTCATGTGCTTCTATGTGGCCTATTATCGCTAAAATTAGTAGCCTGGAATGGAGAAGAACCAGAACGCGGATTTTTGGCGTTCTGGTTCTTCTTTTCTCGTTCTGGTTCTTCCCATTCCATCTTTTTCCTTTGAGTCACTTTGTACTTTGTGGGACAAAGACGAAATCAGTACGTAACTACGGTGGGGGGAGAAGACCGGATGCCGATAGTCTCACGAGCCGCCAAAGCTTTCCTCACGTGTCTCTTGAACAATGTTCATGCGGGTATCTTTGCTGATAACTCGAAAGGATAAAAGAAGGACAGAGGAAGGAGAAGCATTCCCTCTGGAAGGAAGACATGAAGTACCTGGTCGTCGTCCTCGTCGTCTTTGTGGCCTTCGCTTCTGCGGTGAGTCGGTTTTTTACGCAAGCACATAGTACTTTAAGAGTTATTCATTTTCTCTTTTCTTTATGTGACGATTTAGGTGCATCGTGTGAAGCGGCAAGGAAACACCCCGGACTGTCGTACCTGCGAGCAGATCCTCAATATCGCTGAGAATCACTTCCACCGAAATATCACTGATCAAGCCGCTCTCCAGGCTCAGCTTCAACAAGAGTGCGCCCGCATCGGACAAGCCGAAGGCGACGCGGCCGGACAGCGCTGTCTCGACATTGTGAATAACAACATCGATAAGATCTACGCAGATCTTCATGCCGGCAAGCGACCTCGTCAGACCTGCGAAGACATTGGCATCTGTCAACCCAATCAAGGCCCATCCACGGCGTCCCCGACCGTAACTTCAAAGCATCAACCACAAATGTTTTACAGATGGCTGTCCGTGTGAAGCGGCATGGAGGAAACAATTGAAAGAACGAGAACCGAACGAGAACTTTTTGAATGTTTTAAATGCTGAGGGCTGATGCAATAAAGGTTGTTTTTGAAAATGGTGCAAAAAGCAATCCTTGGCCGGTTGTCCTTCATAGTAGAGAGGTCGTTGAAGACGATTGGTCGTAGCTTCGGCTTGTGTGGGGGAACATCTACTCCCACAGTCTTGAGCCGCTTGTCCAGTTGTTTCACCATGTCTCGGAGTTGCTAAAACGCAGGTGCAGTGTTCTCACTCGCTGCTCATTGAGAATTTGCTCTCCGCTGAGTGCAAATCTTTTGGAGAGGGCGATACAATTTATTCAAGTCTGGGACACCTGAGGGTTTACTGAATTTTGAGAATTTTTATTAGAGCGCTGCGAAGTTAAAGTCTGACGGACAAGCAGCCAGAGTTGTTGCCGATAGTTGCGGACCATGAAGATCAAAATGAGTGCTGAGAATGACGAATGTGTCGAGATCAAAAAGAGGTAAACAACTGAAACGGTTCAAGTTTTTTTCGGCTCTTGATTGAAAAGAAACCGGTGGCATGCTCGACGCGCGTCATGAGCAGTGCAATATTTAGGAGATGTGGTAAGCTGAGGGCGGCCGTCGGCACGGCAAGCTGAAAATCTTCTTGTTCATGTAAGAGGTCCAATTGGCACCCGAAGAATTGTGAAGAGGCGATGCTTTCGAAAAGCTCTTTCGCTAATCTCAAAACGTCTCAATTGGTCCATCTTTAAGGTCGTTTTTATTCCTAATAAAACTAGACAAAACCTAAGGATACTGAATGTAAAATCCTGTTGCATATCTTGAGTGGTTTTTTCAGATGAGCTCTAACTGAATGGTCCTTGCTATTCACATGCCAAATAACAGTATTTATTTCTCAAAACAACAAAACACAACAAAACAAAGCAATCAAGAAGCAAGATGCTTAGACGAAG
>JAQIXL010000841.1:0-24038 GCA_034700245.1 Poikilolaimus oxycercus
CGCTAGTCTCGTCCGGTCACGTATAGCAACTGGACCCGAGCGGCATTTGGGATTCCCCTAATTGCAACTCCCACAACATGATAACCTGACAATGAGTCGCGGCCTCTCCGCATCGACTACGAATCACCGCGAGCCCGAATCTCCGCGGAGATTCGAGCTCGCTCGATGATAATTTCCTTCCTTGGCCAGCTGCAACTGATTGTGAGTGACTGAGCTTGCACAACTGAAGCTGCCGACAGTTGTCAGATGCTTATCAACAAGATGCACTTGTAACTGGGAAAAGGAACTCGATTTCAGCTGGGGGACCTAGTTGCAAGTGGGGGAGAAGCAGGTCGACCCAGTTGCAAGTGGGGGAGAAGCAGGTCGACCCCGTTGCAAGTGGGGGAGAAGCAGGTCGACCCAGTTGCAAGTGGGGGAGAAGCAGGTCGACCCAGTTGCAAGTGAGGGAGAAGCAAGGTGCAACTGGGGGACCCAGTTGCAAGTGGGGATTTCGTCCACAAACGAAAATTCTAAATGCAGCTCTTCTTTTCCCCCGTTTCCCACCTGCAACTGCCCCCCTCCACCCCCCTCCCAGGCCCGATTTTGCAACTGGGGTCCGGCCGTTGCAACTGGGGTACCTCGTGATTTTCACGAGGTCATTTAACCACTGATTGTGGCGTAATCGTGAGAAAGAAAAAACGCGTGAAAAGCCAAGGGGCTACCACGGGGATCCATTCCTTCATCGAAGCATTTTCTGAATCGGCATGCTTGACAATGGTTACGATACTCTGTAATTGCATTGCTTTCCAGTTGCGAAAACGGCAAACCGCGTCGGATTTGGCATCTGCCATCGTAGAAGCATTTGTAAATTCTGCCCTCAAAGACGCTGAATAGTTGCTTTTTGTTAGAAGTAGCATTACATATGTACCTTCGCCTAAAGAATCCCTTGCAGCCGCTGCACGCCTCCGATCCATAGTGAGGCTTAGCGTTTGGGTCTCCACAAACTCGGCAGGGATGCTGTTCTAAAACCCTTTTGTTCTGCAAGAACACTTTTGGTGTCTTAACATCCTCGCAAGGTAAGGAAAGCCGAGAAACCTTTCGCACTTGTGGAAGCAGTGTCGGGCATGGCTAAGCGAGCCTCGTCGTTTTGTTTTGTAGGCTCTGAAACTTCGATAATTTCCTGTTGTAGAGAGCATGTCATGTTAGCACGAATACATGTGTGAGAGAGGGATCAAAACATCAGTTGAGCAAAAGATGAAGGATGAATTCAAACTAGAGCGCACCGAGGTCGTTAAGACTACAAAAAAGCGTGAGATGGGCCATCTAGTGGGCGGGAGAGTGTGCCGAGCTGACCCCCTCGAATGAGCGGACAGCATATGTTTTCCCATATCGACCACCACATGATGTTGAACAAGTGCGCGCGCAGTTCGAAATCACACGAGCATGAAGATGCATTCACAGTACACAACCCACGAAATAGACTCCCGAAAGCGGCGTTTATACTTCACGCGTTTTTTGACGCGGCGCGTTTTTTTGAAATTTTTAGAACAAAATTTGTATGCAAATGTGACGCCGCGTCAAATTTTGTTCTAAAAAACGCGCGCGTAAAAAAACGCGTTGAAGTATAAACGCCGCTGAAGTAAAACGATTTGCAGAATGCGAGCATGTTTCACCACAAACCAAGCTCAAAAACGTTTGACTGATGAGTTATTGTAGCTTTTGGAGAAGCAGACCTCAAGTACGTCTTCCCGATCGACTGTCTCGTGCTGTTCAAAACTGTTCCCATGTGATACGACTTGAGTATGATATTTCAGCATTTTCTTCATCGGTGGGCGCTAGTGTTCGATCACTCGAGTGTACTGTAGCCTGACCTCTCAGAACCATTTGTTCCGCGCGCAGTGTTCGTCCCACGAGCCTGTTTTGATTCGCCGACGCAGTGCATTGCACACACATAGGCAAGGCGACCAGCTGCTCGAACGAGATTGAACATTTCACATGCGGTCTAACAATGAAATCAAAACGATCTGCAGTGCCCTCGATGGGGCACTATCGAAATCATTTTCAAATGATCAAGAGGCCTTGCAAACGAAGACTCTCGTGTCTTTCTCCTATTCACGTGATCGGCATGAGATGGGAAGATCAAAAAGGGCCAAAGCGAGCGGTAATCACGCGCAACAGGCAAAATTGTTCGCAAGGCCATCACTCAAGAAAGGAATGCATCGTACGTTATCTTCAAGACGATGGAATTGACCATAATGCTGTTAAAAGCTATCGCTCACCTTCTCTTCCTTGAACAGTCAAACTAAATCACACTAGTGGATCGAGGAAGTGCAGTGCTCGACCGTGATCATTCTGACCTCTTGAAAAGTGGCTCAATCCGACGGACGAGATGGACCTTTTTCACAGTTCCGCGTTCGTTTGACTTTGCGTGTGGTCAAGTCGTCGTGTTCCAAGCAAATACTTCGATGAAGACCCTCTGTGCCGTCATTTTGTTCTTCATCGTGTTTCAAGCTGAATCGCGAGCTCGAAACTGTTTTCCGACGGTCAAGACAGTTGGTAAGTATCTCTCAGTCAAATTTCCAAGGTTTATTGTTATTTATCTGTTCGTGTGCCTGGCACTGCGCTGAATATGTTTTCCCGGAACGAGTCAACACTGGCTTCGGCGTCCTCTACGATCTTAAGACTGGAATGTGCAGATGCTGCGCGCCGGAACATGACGCTTGCGATTATGCAACCCATGCATTGAAATTGTTTTGAAAATTTCTGCTTTTCTTCAAAATACAATAGACACTTTATTTCTTGAGACCAAGAGATCACAGGGTGTCAAAGAAAGCGAATAAAACGAGGTCCGAAGCGTTTAAAACTCGAAAAACTTTCAGAATGGGTATGCACAGCATCACCTTTCCCTTCTGTAACAAAACACGAAGACGTGTTGCACTGACAATATTGCCAGTAAGAAAATGAGGCGAAAGTGAGAGATACGGTTGGAATTCTGTGAAGAGTTCATTAGGAGAGGTGCAGAACATCAGGTAACCGGCAGGAATTGGAATCTTTGATCGCGCTTCCCTGAAAACGCAACAACGCCGTTGTGAGCTCAAAAGAACAATCTACCTCGATTGTTGAAATCAACTTCATGATGTGTGCCATTCGAGCCGCAGCCTCTGCCTTGTTGAATTTTCCGGTGTCAGTAATATGCCAATGAAGTGCCTGAAGAATGCGTGCCTTGGCAATAATCATTAGGCCTTGTCCCAGTAGAGAAAGATTCGCCTGAGCTGAAAAAAATATCAAGCACTGTTACCAATGGAAACCATCTGTGAAAACAAGCAGCGCCGTGCAGAGACAGCTTTCAACTTCGTCGATTTTCAACTCTTCGTAGGGCTTCTTAACGAGTTCGAACATTTTAACTGCGTCCTCCTTCTTAAAGCTTGTTTTGAGAAGGAGATCAGCTCACGTTTGGCACACTCTGCAAGGAAGGCTCGCTGGGAAAATAGCTGCCATTCGAATAGCAAATCCCTTCGCATCCAGTTCGCGCCGTCCAGCTACAGCACAACCACCAATGAAAGGGAACAAAGCGATTCCTCGCAATGGTAACCTGTTCGACTTGGTTTAGAGAAAGCTTATGGACAAACCTGATCTTCAACGCTCAAATTAGTGAATTCCGAGTGAGTGTTGAGCCAATCGATGTACAGTACGAAGCAGCGACGCCAGTCTTCGAGCATGTCAGACACAGAAGCCATTCTTTCGGCTGTCGGACGGAGCTGCTCATGTTTGTATCGGTTTAAGAGCACTCACTGGGGTTCTGTAGCAGACGAGCTCAGGACAGAAGAAAGCCGTCATAAACGTAATTACCGACGGACGATTCTTGGTTGACAATGACAAATCGACCCGTGTCATCGCAGATTTGGCAGCATCTTTGTAGCGACGAATCAGTCTTCAACAGTTATAATGTCGGGGAACGCACCTGTAGTTTTCAATATCGATCAGCTGCGCTTCTTCAGTCTCTGTCTGTGTATCAACACTAATAGTGCCTATGGGTCTAGTAACTTTGGACAATAATTTTCTTTCCTTTTGATTAGCTCGCTCTTCTTGCACAGCTGAAATGCAACCTTTTCCATTTACAAAATCGCTTACCGCGAGGATTCATCCCACTTGCATAACATTTCCGAAGACGGCACGAGCAGCACTTTGTTCGTTGCTCTAAAAATGTCTTACAGAATAATTGGTCTACCTTTGTTTATTATGCAGCTAGCATTGTTCGAACACTTGTAACTGTATTTGAAGAACACACTGCGACGAAAGAACGATTTGCATCCGTAGCAGCTTCGGACGCCTGAAAACAGAACAGTTCTGCGCTTCGAAAAGGTACCATAGTGATTGCCCAAAGCAGAATCTCCACAAATTTGGCAGACCTCGCCCTCTTCGTCGAGATCAATAACACTGACTTGCGGGCTAAGTGAAGGAGCAGCATCGTGATCAGTAGCCGATGTCATCTATTGCGGTTATAAGAAATGACAAACAAAAGCGATTCCGTACCAGCGATGTGGCAAAGCGCCGAAAGTCATCGAACCGCGACGACACGGTGAATTCAACAATTGGGCGGCGTCGAGGCGACTTCCTCTTCCATTCTTCCTCTTTTCACTCACATCCCTCAGCCTTGGCTGCACGTGCCGCTGCGAGACTCTCTTCCCTGAGACGCATGTGAACCTTTGTGAACTCTAGATGAAACATTATTTTCACTCGCGTCTATCTGGCTGCCTGAAAAAAGCGATGAATTTGAAAAAAAAAACACTGGCGAAAAGGATTGGTTAAGAACATGAAAGCAAAGGTTGTTCCGAAGCCTTTCGTTTAATTTGTATGACAGCTTGTCCCAGGCACTCATACGCGACGTGCAAAACGCTGATGGCAAGGAGTTCGGCTATTGCAGTCCAGGGGGGGGGGCAAAATTGCGCGTTCATGATCTCAAGGTCGTGTGCCTGATCTTTCTCGTCTAGACGAGCACGTTGGCAAGAGAGCGCAGACGCAAAAGAAAAGCTCCGCCCATCACCTCCAAAGCTTGCCAATTCACACAACGTCGACTCAAACTCTGCCATTTGAATCTTACCTGTAGTTTTCTAAACATACAGCACTGTTGTCTTACTGTTAAAGGTAGTGCAGCAAAATACAATTTTATTGTCGCTTTTGCTATAGTTCGGCGCATAAATGCACTTTAGACTTTAGAAGCTATAGTTGACTGAGATATTATTAATGTGTGTCGGCCTTGTGGGGCCGACAGTAGACGAGAGCAAGAATTAAGAGTGGCACAAATATGAGAACAAGCACGACGACCTGCAAAACATTAGGTTTCATTTACTATAGAGTAAGATTGTTGTACCAACACAAACGCTTGAAGGCCACCATCACCAACAACTGCTTCACGGGTGGTAGTCACTGTTGAATTGGAGAGTGCATCTTCGGTTGACCGATGCAAGCCCTCCTCAATGACAATCGAGTCAATCGAGACCATTGTAGAGAATTCCTGAATTCCTGAACCGTTGAAGGTTCGCGATACTCTTCAACAAACAAAAACGTGATGCCGAATCAAAGCAGCACAAGGCATAACAAAGACGACGTAGGCTACATTTCGCTCAATGCACTTAGAGAGGGTGTGTCATAGTGAGTAAATTTCAGCAAACACTCGTAAGAGATCAAATTTCCTTCACATGAAATTGATCTGGCAAGGGAACATTTTGTTACAGTAGGACGTTGGAGAGTGTTAGGACAGACGAATCATGTTTTTCAAACTTTTTATCAAACCTCTTCTGCGAGTTCAATATCGAGATCGAAATTGGAAACAATTACCGGCAACACTTTCTTTCGGCTACAGCTACTTTTCAAGAATTCTTAGTCAACAAATTCATCGAGTAGCGGATGATATCGTGGATTCACCCACCAACGAGGCCGCTGGTCAAGCTAAAGCATTCTTTTTGAACACAGTAGAAAAGAACCTTTAGCCCCAGCTGGGCATATCGATATTTCTTGGCGATATCTTGAAAAAAGTTGAGAGAAGAGACGAGAGCGGCAAATCGGCACCCGCCCGGCACATCTCCAAGGCGGCGTCTACAGTAGTCGAGAAGGGCAAAAGCGTGAGAATTGCGCTCCGCTTCCACTATTCGACGGCCATTATCGCTCAAGTCCTCGCAAGCTGAATTCGACAAGGAATATATGTAACGTCGGTTTGCACCACGAACCGCAATTGCACAGCATTACAGCCTTCAAGAGAGCAAACTCCCTCTGATCGATCATCAAGCGGAAAAAGACGGCAACACTCTGACAACAAATCGTAGCGGCGATGTCCTGTGAGATCCATGGTTGTTTTCTCAAAGCGTAAAATTTGAAAATTTTTGAAGACCTTACATACGATATTGTTCAAAGAGCACTCCACCAGTAGGCAACAGCATCGAATTCGAACCTTGTTGGAAAGCGTCAAAGGCTTCTGTGAAAAGTGCACAGCCTAGCGACACATATTTGAGTAGAACAAACTGAAGTCCTTCTCGTTCGGCGTATACAAGACAACATGCTCACGACCTGATCAGTTGACAAAAGTTCTTGAAAAAAGCCGAAGGTCTTTGCGTACTCGACGTTTAAGATAGCATCGAGAAGTACTAAACCATATTTGTTCTTCAAATGTCGTCGTTCAATCTCTTCAACGGTTTTATCGGGTCGCTGTGAAATGTGCTAAAGCCTGCAAATGGGGAAAAGAGCACGTACCTTGAACTTCGTCGTCGATCCGAAATTCGTTGTGAACGCCAGCAGTCCCTTGAGAGTACGATCTTTGAGATCTGTGTTCCTGAACGTGGAGCGGCGCAAAAATGTCCAGATATCCTCGCGACGAACGCCCGTTGAAATCTGCTCGAACATTTTCGTTTCACCCAAGCCCAGCACTTTGTCAATCTGAAGCGTTTTACTCATTTGGAGCTTACCGGCAAATGCAGCGCTGAACGAGAAAGAGTACCGATAGCAGTTGCTTCACACGCGCCTACTTTCGGCAATTTTTTCTCAAGTGGTCGAACAGCTGAAAAAGAACTTTTGACGGAGGCTTCACTTGCCAAAAATAGCCATGCCAACAGTGAGGCACTTCTTGAAACGGCAGGTTCGGCATTGTGATAATTCGGCTAAATTTTTGTGGGCAAACTGAAATGGGAGTTTGTTAAAATACCGTTCTTGCAGAGCCCATCACGGTGACAAATTTCTGTTGGTGGTTTGAGAGCAGCTCTACGGAAGAAAACTCTGCAGCTATAACAAGAAGAGACCTAATTGAAAAGCGTAGAAACAATTGTTTGTATTGGCGCACCTGATAATGAAAGCCGCGAGCCACACCGCTACACACGGCGCACGACGAAGGTCTCAGACCCTCTCGCATATCGATTTCCTTTTTCTTGTAGACGCGGGTAGCTTTTTTCATACTGAAACTGTTGCATATAAATGAAGCCAGAAAACTCCAAAGCAGGAGCAGAACATTTCATGGCAATAATCTAGTAGAAAGGAGAACAAGAGAAGCAAATGGAAGGAAAAAATGTGCCGCAGTTTTGAGATCGAAGAGAGTTAGAGCCTCAATCATTGTCAACAATCACGCCGTTGGGAGGAAACAAATTTACCACCAGATCAGGTGTTCGACCTAGAGAGAAAAACGACTGCTGCAGCACGGGTCACACTTGACGACCGCGCTTGGCCATGGTAACCCGCCCACGCCTCCTTTGTTCAGGTACCAAAAGACCAAAGGATCTTTCTCGGCAGCTCCTCGATTGCCGCTAGCG
Organism: Poikilolaimus oxycercus; assembly: GCA_034700245.1. Classification (NCBI taxonomy): domain Eukaryota; kingdom Metazoa; phylum Nematoda; class Chromadorea; order Rhabditida; family Rhabditidae; genus Poikilolaimus; species Poikilolaimus oxycercus. Next base: position 7,773 of record JAQIXL010000841.1, read on the forward strand.
ATCCTTAGTCTCAGGACTCCATGATTCGAGTATGCCTTAAATATGACCTGCTGACACCTCGATCCGCAGATAAGCCGGAGTCGACTCTGTCGTGACACTGCCTGAAAGTGCGCGAGGGATAGTATGTACCATGTTACACACTTTTTGATGTCCCTGCATTCAACGACATTTCTGAACATTTCTCGGCATAGCGATAGAAGGAAATGGTGCGAGATGAAGAGCGCGTGAGTTTCCATGGCTCGCTTATGAGCGATAACGGCGATCAGTGCGAGAATCATGCTCGCGTGTTTTCTTCTGCTGCTCGCTTTCTTCGCAAAACAATCGAATGGAATTCTCGCCCCAACTTCCGCTTTCCTTTCTCCGGTAGGCACAATAGGTAGTGTTTCAGTACAAGCTCAGACAACCACAGCCAGCTCAGGTGGCTGTCCAGTCAATTGGACCGAGTCGTCTGTCTCACCTAAATGCTATTTTGTTCATTTGGAAGTTAAGGTCAGTCAAACACTAGAGACATGCACACGTCGCTCAAGGAGATGTGGTACGACGCCTTGGTCAAGTGTGAATCGTCATATCCGGGCGCTTCCTTGATTTCCATTGCAAACAGCTTTGAAAACGCTCAATTTGTCAACCTCTATCATCCTCGTGTTGACTTCGTCTGGCTTGGCCTGGCTTTGAAGGACAATAAGTGGATTTGGTTCGATGGAAAGGTTTATTTTTTTCTCAGCTTATGCCGTACTTTAGAAGGTGACGTACACTCACTGGGCTCCGGGAGAGCCATACGTCGGCAGAGGGGTTGCCAAGCTAGACACAGCAACGGGGCTTTGGCACTCCGAGTATGACGATTCGTTGTTCAGTCCCGTGTGTGAACTCTTTCTCTAATGTCCGAAATAAACCTTTCATTGCCAAATGACTTTGCTCGCACTACGCAGGTCTTTGCATCTATATTGGTTGCCTCAACCACTCCTTGCGCACATGCCGGCAGACATCCGAAAAACTTTCTCAAATTTTTGGTTGTTTTTGTCAAAAACTCATTTCCGATGCCGCATTAATAACAAACTGATTTTCGTCACGACAGTCGCGTGCCATGCCTACCGTAGTGCAAATGTGCAGGTCGCGGCAGGACCGCCCTCGCACCCTGCGAAGAAGAGTAGGCTTGCTCCGGATCAATAGTTTTTCTTAGCTCTTATTCTTCAAATGGCGCTATTTATACTCTTTTATCGAAAATTTAGAGTAGAGAGAGAGACGCAGCATTACAATTGGAAGCTATTACCACAAACCCCTGAGAGAAATTATCGATTGGCACAAGAAAGGCTGACTGTGTAATAGAGGAGGTAGTGATGAGCGAGAAAGGAATATACGGGACGTGTCAATAATTTGAAGACTAGAGATTCACTAATTCGCGGCCGTCGTTACTTTCCGTGGTCGGCGGCAATCGTTGAGCGACGGCGGCTGTTCGGGTTCTTCTAGCGTGAATCTCGTAAGGAAGACCGTTGAGATCGGCTCGATTGAAGAGCGTCAAGAAAGTCACGTTGTCGTCTTCCTGTTGAGCTATCCTCTGGACAAATGCTTCAAAGCTCGTTCAACAAGTTCAACCTCGATGGCGGGCATTACGAGAAAGAGGCTCGAGAGGCGAAGAGTGACGTGGAAGTGCTGCTCTGGATCTTCTTCCGTTTTGTTGCAAACATAATTGTAAAGCGCAGTCACGTACTTTTCACGAGCTCGGCCAACAATGCCTTTGCCTGCTGACGTGAGTTCAGCATCTGAGAAAATGTAGTAAAAAGTTGGAGCGAGGGAAACGGACCATTTTCGAAGAAGAAGATGGTCTTGAGAAGACAGTATTCTGCTTTGTCGAGACCAATCGCTTTCAGAGGCTCGATGATTTCACGGATAGCACGCTCGCACATATTCCCAAAGAATTGAATACATCTAGAGAATTTAAGTAGGGAAGGTTGGCTCACTCAGACTCCATGCTTTGCTGCACATCGGGATCTGAGGGAAAATAGGTGCCCGAACCGAGGGCGATGCCGGGACATTTCGTTTGTATCGTCCAGTAAGCCTGCGTCCACCAGTTCCCGGCTACTATTCTATTCCGAAGGATTACTTTCTGAAATTGCAAGTAACAACTGTGAAGATGCCAACTTGGTCATCCCAATCAAGATCGTGAAACTCCGGAAGAGAATGAGCCCAATCGACAAACAACGTAAAGCAGCGACACCAATAGAACTGCAAGTCGGCCGCTCGAATCGCCTGTTTAGGGGTGTAATCGAGCTGAAAGATTCTCAAATTAGCATGAATTAAGCTTTTACCTTGGTGCGAAAAGAAACGAGGCCCGGCTGACGGAAGGCTTTCTCCATGGGCACATTTGCGTTGCAAAGACTTGTTGACGAAACCACCGGGTCCGTGTTCGTCTCACAAAAACGCTCGATTTTCAGTAGCCTGTCGATAGTCGTTGAGATTGTGGGAAAGCTCACATTTCGACGGCGCCGATGTGCGGAGTTGTGTTGAGGAGTCCACAAGGCATTAACCGCTTGTCCGACGATGTCTGTAGAGTCTCGGAAGAAAGCTCATTCCGTGTTGAGCCTGAAGAGTGCTTGTCCTTTCGCGGTTTTCTGGGACGTCGTGGTCTTCTCTTTGCTGGCGGGTCGCGTTCGCTCTGTACAGCTGCAAGTTTGCAGTGTCAACAATTAAAATAAAGCAGCTTTAGAAAGTGCAAGTTACCTAAAGGGTCCAGGCCAACGACGAAGCACTTCTTTAGTCGGCACGCGCGACAATGATTTCTGTATTCTGTGATCGGAGTGTAAATCACGAAAGAAAACGTACGTTGTCTGACTTCGCATTCGCCATCATAGCAGCATTTGTAAGTCTTTCGTTCCCAAACACTAAAAACCTAAACTTTCGGAAATACGAACCTTCGCCTGAAGAATCCCTTGCATCCATTGCAGGCAATCGATCCGTAATGACGGCCAGATTTTGGGTCGCCGCAAACTCGGCAAAGAAAAGCTTCTGAAATGCAAAAATTTCGTCTTGGCTGCATTATATCAACAAGCCCTTCTTTGGCGAAAGCATACGCGGCAGCTCGTCACAGCACTCCTTGTTCTTACGGTGCGCCTTCTCCATCTGCAAATAAAACCTTGGAATGCGGAAGTTAATGTGCATGTGAAAGTGGTCGTTTTGCAAAGCCCAAAAGGGAGAATACGAACAAAGAGAAAAATCATCAAAGAAGCAGGCCACCTGTCGAGCTCCCCTGCTTTTCCGTGACAACAGAGAAGAACGCAAGTGCAAGAGCTCAGAAAGGTCACTCCCGTGTTCGATCACTCGGCGAGGTGACCGCGTACTCGCCCCTTCAGTCCATAATGTACGGGCACATTGTTGTGATTTTGCCCATACTGAGGGGTGCACAAAAGCACTCATTCTTTGAGTACCCCGTCAAAGTAAGCATACAGCCGAAATGAAGCTGAATGTGAGGCAGTGAGAGTAAATCTTGCAATTATTAGTTCTCGGATTTTATCGCTTCGAAATGAATTTCGCCTTCGAATAAATTCGCACGAGGTCGAGAAAAATCTAAAAATTGCATCTCTCAACAAAAGAAGGTGGAGGTAGACTCAAAGGTAGACTGAGGCCAAATGATCATTGCCCTGCACGCTTCCAACAAAGGTGCGCTGGGGACCGCCTGGGCGGCATGTGGTTTGCACGTGTGGGCAGGGGCCCAGAACAAATAGCGTGAACGTGACTCGACATTTGTGCCGACTTCGTAAAAAAAGAGTTTAGGAGGGGAACAGTACCGAAAAAGTAGACGCTTCCTTCTGCTACTTACAGCTGACCGCAGAGAGTTCATGAATTTTGAGAAACATCTCCAAAGTGGCGGATGGAAAAGAGATCAAAGTATCATGCCCCGGGTGGCTTGAAGCATAAACCAAGCGACTTTTTCATGAAAAATGACTATGATTGAGCTGATAGCGTAGCGCCTCGTTAAGAATCCTAAGGCCATACCTACGTACAAACTCCTTCGCAGTCTTTTGCGTGCGAAAACGCGGATTAGCCGATGTTCTGTTTAATCGGAGAGATAAGGTTTCCGCGTCACTGTCAGGCATGGTGTTTCGGAAAGTCGTGCACGTTCGCGGCACTCTCTTTGCTTTTCTATTCCTTCTACTCGTCTCCATCAGCAGAGCCGAAATCTCACAATGCGTCAAGCGGTTGCACACCTTCTCAACAGCGGCACGTTGCGGTGAATCAAAAGCGGCACGTAGAACAAACACAGGGCGCGGGACATATGGTTCCGAGAGGTCAAACTATAGTACCCAAAGTGATCGAACACTAGTGTCCGCCGATGAAGGCAAGCACCTCGCCAACAAGTCTCGTTTGGATTGTGGGCTCCGTAGACCAAGAGTTTGGCACTTTATCGCTGAAAGCTTGCCAGATGAAATTTCACTTAGACGTAATCAAATTCTCAACAACAACTCTCTCAAGCTGCCCGATTATGAAGTAAACCAAGCGTGCGTTGTGTTTTTAACGCTGATGCTCACGCTAGACGCAATGAACACACACTCACAATTTTCTGCGCTTCTTGCTTTACGTGACACATTTACGTTTATGCTGACGAAAGCACGCCGTCCAAAGAATCAGGGGCACAATTGCTATGGCGATCCGCTGATGAATATGCATTTCACGACCACCACTGTCATGGATGAAATGAAGACATAAAGGAAAAAATCTAAATCTCATTGGTTACGCCATAAAAGGATGCACTTCCTGCTTCCCTTCAATTTCTTACTTCTACTACTCGTGGTTACATTTTACGAGGTCGAGCAATTTCTTTAAAGTCAACGCTTTAGACAATAGGAATTGTGAATTTCTACTATTTGCAAGATTGCGCCGCCCCAAACGGATCGGTCTTTAGGTCTGGCAGTCTTGATGATTGCTTGAATGAATGCGCCGTTGAGTTTCTTTCATTAATGCACGTACTGAAGTTTAGGGAAAAGACGGCTGTTTTGGAGTTGGATATTCATTGGGCGACGAGTGCTTTCTTAATACAGCCAGTACGCCAATTTCAAAATATGCCCTTGCCAAAAACTTCAGAAATCACATTCATCAAGAATGTAACCGATAGCGAGTACTACTTGGCCGTGCGAAACCAGATGAACCAGACTTGTGACGCTGAGAATGTTCCCGTTGATCATTGTCGGGCTGACTGGTATTTTGATACAGCCGACAAGGAGTTTTGTGCCACCGTAAGTCGAAAGCGAGATAAACACTGGCGCTTAAAATTTTACTGCCAAATGAAAGACTTTTAGATGTCCCCTTCAATGGATTGTTGGACAGGAAAAGCGTGGTGTGAAGACCGTGACAGTCATCTCGCTACGCTCAGCGGGTTAAGGAGATCCGGCACAGTGTATAGTGAGTTTCTAGATATTCGATAGGTGCAGGAATTGTGCAATTTGTTCGAACGCTACAACATTGTTTGCCGTGTATTTCGACTTTACTTGCCAGTATTATTGTTAGAAAAAATATCGTACGTATAACTTATAGACGCGATTGCCGATGTTCGTCCTCTAACTGGTGACGTCTGCATAGGCCTGGTCTCACTGAATGATTCGGAGACTCAAAAAGGAAATTATACCCGACAGAGCTGGCGTTGGCTCGATGGAACGCCGACCACATGGACATCGCTGTTCTACGTTGGCCAACCGAACAAAACCGTCGGAGTCTGTCATTTTTTGCGTCCCATTGAAACTCGTTTTAATTTTCAGATGGATTGTGTTGTCGGACGTTTTAAGAACGCAACCTCTTTAAATGGAAACTGGTTCGATGAGCTATGCACCACTCAGGTTTTCGCACTTTTTCGGTCTGCGAATTAAGGGTTTGTGGTTCCAGGTCTATGGCGCAATTTGTCAGCAGGATCCAAATTTCGTGTACGCAAATTAAACTTCTTCCTGATTGCTCGTGCTTGTTGTCGATAATCCAGTCAACTCAAAACACGGCATCTAGCCGTTACGAGATTTTTCCCGTTTGCTTCCATTTGCTTCGGGGTTGCCTGTTAGTCTGCAGACGCCCCGTTTCCATGAGAACATGCACGGCGGAGTCAATTGTCACCCGTAAATCTGACTGAACGAGAAGCTTTCATTTATCTATTTCATCTTCAATAGCCAGGCGCAAGTCTCGGAGGCGCACAATGATCACAAGGCCCTCGACTTCCTCGTTGCCCCGGCTCTCCTGGTCTTCCCGGGTTGCCTGGCGGTCCTGGAAGTCCTGGTTGGCCTGAAGGTCCCTGTTCTCCTGGCGTTCCTGGCGTGCCGTTGTCACCAGCTGCAAAAATTTTGAACACAAATTAGCATTACCTGGCCCTGTCGGCCCTTTGTTTCCTAGCTGTCCAGATTGTCCGGGAGGACCTGGCGGTCCGGCAGGTCCTACTTCTCCAGGAACAGAATCGCCAGGCTGGCCCCTCGGTCCAGGATTTCCTGGGTTTCCCGGTCGTCCAGGCTGACCAGGCTGTCCTGGAGACCCAGAAACGCCCGGCGCTCCTGGAATTCCCGGATTGCCGTTTTCTCCCTGTGGGCCAGGAGGCCCGGGTGGGCCCTTCGGTCCGGGTGGTCCATCGGGTGCATCGCAAGGACATTGTTCTGGATCGCGACCAAAGTAGTCACTAGGTGGTCTGGCCTCACGACCAGGGGATCCAATATCTCCGGCAGGCCCTGCAATCGGTCGACTAGCTGTGCAAAGGAAGCAGACCATCGACTCCATTGGCAGCGTCTTGTCCCGGAGCTCCTGGAGCTCCAGGCGGTCCTCGAGAGCAAGTGCAGCAGCCAGCTTGGCGTTTCGAGCGTTGGCCAGCAAACGAAAAAGGGTCAGAGGGAGTTTCGCGTCCAACACGGAAAGTGGAGACCTCTTTCCAAGCCTCACGGGAGCGCATCTACACAAAAGAAACTTCTAAAAGTGAGAAGGGAATTTACCTCGCAGAGCTCCAAATCGGCTTGAAGTTGCATTTCTAAAGTGTGGGCACTGGTGAAGACGAGAGGAATTGTGACGAGAGCAGCAGAAATGGACAACGTTGCCAACACGACGGCCACGAAGGCCGAAGTCCGCCTTGATGACTCGGACTTCTCCATTACCACACCACAGCGGCGCCAAGCCTCTCAGTCAAAGGCTTCTAACACTGGAACAGTAGGAACGCAGATTATAAGGAAGACGTTAAGGAGCAGGTTTATGTTCAACCAAAACATACGGACGTCGTAGTGGAACGGTCCCCGTTGCGCTGGCGGGAGCACAGGACTACTGTTGTGGCGTCTCCAATTCAGCGTTTGTTCCAAATCAGAAACTCTGCAGCAGCAAATTTATACTACCACTACTCCCAGAGGCAGAACCGTGTCACTCTCCTCCTCTTTCAATCAGACAGTGAAGACGAAACATGACAAGTGAAGCGGTTAGTCATAATGGCGTGATGGCGCTCGTCGTGACAGTGCCAAATTATTTGCTTCTGCGACTCATTTGTGGTTTTGTTGAACTCTTTATCGCTCTTCTCTAGGCCGTCTGGCGAGACTAAATAGTCGTCGTATCATATTATGCGGTCTGCATTGGGCGCATCGATGGCGGCAGCCGAGGAAGAGAGCGAGGGAGAAAGACGCTAAGAGGAGAGAAAGAGGTGAGAGAGCGTGCGCTGCCAGACCAGCTCGACACCCTCGCGCGCCGAATGGTTCTTGTTCCGCAGCACCAGCAACGCCGCGCCGCGTCAGGGTGTAATGCGTATTGGGGGTTGTTGGGGTCGGCCAAGTGAAGTGCTTTCCCACACTTTCACTTGCGAGGTGTGGCGTTTCACGCGCTTTCGCATTTGAGACTTTTTCAGGAAATATTTCTGTCTCAGCGAAAAGTAAACGTTTGCGTAAGACTCCAAAATCTCAATCTCTTTGTGTGCCGACCTTCCTTGTTGCCTTGTTTACGATCGAGGGCGTGCAAAGCGCCTTCTTCAACCCTCATTGATCTCTTTCCTGGCAGTCTGCGCACTCGAGTCCATCGAAACCAATGGAAAACGCTTTCATTGCTTCAGATCATGCCTGAAAACGGATCATGAACGCTCCAGGTAAACATTTCTCCCGTTGAAAATATTTCTGCTAGGAACGTCGTCTTCCTCATATGAGTCTCTCCCGCTTCCGAGCAATTTCGAACGTAGAAAAGAACTGGGACGTGGCGCTTTTGGCGCTGTGCTCCTTTGCAGGTTGTCAGTTTCAAAGGCCCAGTTAACTCTTTCAGACAAACGGTTGAAGATGAGGAATACGCCCTAAAATTTGTCAATTTTTCGAAGCATAATTTTGAGCTGCGAGTGAGAGAGGTGCGCTTGTTTCGTCAACTTCGACATCCCAACATTGTAGAGTATCGCAACTCTTGGACTGGTAGCTCTTTCTCTTTTCCTTGAGAACTGTTTTTAGATGGCACATTGCTCATTATTCAGATGCAGTTTTGCGAAGGCGGAACATTGCAGGAGAAGATTTCAAATGATTATTTTGTCAACAAAACAGCTGCCATTGAAGCGATCCTTCCTGGACTTCTTGAGGCCCTCAAGTTCTTGCATAGCCGAAAAGAGGGCGAGAAAAGTCTAATTCATCGAGATGTAAAGCCTGTATGTTTTCCAAGAGTGCACGCCTCTCAACCTCTAGGCCAACATTCTTTTCTCAAAAGGCGTTGCTAAACTTGGAGATTTTGGTTTGCTGACGGAGCTTCGTGAAGACGCCACCGCTGGAGCTGGGACTTATTTGTATCAGGCGCCAGAAGCTGTCACTTCTAACTACACAACAAAAGTTGATGTTTACAGGTTTTTCGTAACTTCTCAAAAACAACTTTGCAGTCTTGGCCTGGTGACCTTTGAATTGTATGCTTCTGCACATATGGGAGTTCCCACTCGAACATGGCTTCAAGATTATCGAGCGAATCACATTTTCCCTGAAATTTTTGGGCAAAACTTGAAGGAGTCGAAGCGAAATTGGAGCAGAGATCTCATAACAAAAATGACGCGGCCGAACCCCGCCGAACGACTTTCGGCCGAGCAAATTCTGCAAGAATTTTTCGCCGCCTCTCAAGGTTTTGATGATTTGGCCAATTAGCATGGAGCGATGTTCAGAGTCGGAGACAACATACGACCGAGTGGCTTCACCGAGTCTTCACATCCAAGGCTATTCCTCTGGCAGTTCCGGTTTTACTCCGACAACCATCACGTCGTCTTCGGGAGCCGCTTATGCTCAATTGGAGAGTGTTGCCCTTCTCCCAACTCGCTCCGATTCAGTCAATAGTCGGGCATTCAATGTAAGTTCTGGGGGATAACAAGAGGCTGATATACGTTTCAGAGTGCCAAGCCATCACGAAAAATATCAGAACGTTGCGGTGGCCACTTGCCTTGTCTCTCGTTCGGGTTGTTTGTTATTCTTCTTCTTGCTCTTCTCGCCTTAGCTATTCGCCTTCTCATGCGCGGTGGCATTCCTTCAGTTGAGTCAAGGTGACACTACTCCCAGTCATGGAAACGTTTCGGTTCAGCATTATCACTACAACGACTCCCGAAAGTCTAGAGCCGCGAGTTGAAGCTGTTCAAATAAAGCCACAAGAGGGTGCAAAGCCTACGAAGTCAAGTGTTGTCCCAAGTTGTCCCGCTGATTGGCGCTACATGGCAAAGACGGAGAGCTGCTACTTCAAGGTGCTTTTTTCTTATTTGAAGCAATTTTCCTCCAGATTCCTCAAATGAAGACCTATCCGGCAGCTGCTAAAGAGTGCAAGAACGTGGGCTCCTCGTTGGTGAGCATTCACTCAGGAGACGAGGCGGAGTTTGTGGATGACATAGGCAATCTCTAGAAGTTTCTTAAAATTGTGCAACTCAGGTGGTGACTACTATTATTGGATCGGTTTGAATACAACGCGCGGTCGACGTTTCGAGTGGCTTGACGGAACGGATGTGGACTATCAGAACTGGGAGCTGGGACGGAACGAGACTGAGGTTTCAGCCATCTTTGAGCTTTCACCCTCGCAGGACCGACCCGAGAGTTGTGTGGCTCGAGGTATCTCCGTCGGTCGCCCGGGGAAGTGGATCAGCGATGGATGTGAGACCATCCTCGTGAGTGTCAAAGAACTGTCTGTCATTCAAGAGCAAGTTTTAGTACAACGGAGTGTGCAAGAAAAGCGCCGGGGCATAATTTACTTGCAGAATAGCAATACGAGATCTCAGATGTTGGCAAATAAAGCATCTTCGCCATACATTTCTACGCTCTACATTTCGAGAATTTTTGGGTGTCATGTTTTCTTTGGTGGCCGAATCCTCTGTTCTCTCTTTTCTTTTAGTAATGCAGAGCAGTCATTCATCAAGGGAAGCGATTGTGATTGGCGGTTGGATACGGTTTCATCGAGTTATTTGTGTTTGAGAGATGTCAGACAGTTGTGGCCATTTGCTTCAAGATTATCCTCTCTTCAAAGGAGTAGGAAATTGCTACTGCTGGCACCGTCCTCAGTTTCTGGGCGCATACAATGGCCGTTTGGCAGGGCTGCAATTGTTAGCAATGTGCCGGTATGCTTTTTGTCTCATTTGGTGTCTTGTGGGTGTAGGTTTGCTGCTATTGTTCGTTTCAAGAGGTCGAGAGTAGTTCGAACCTAAACATCTTCTGTGGGAGAAACACTGTCTGTCAGTGGTTTTCTGTCAGTGGTTTCAAGGTTTCAATAAAATGGCTCATATTTGCAAGCAATGGTTTGTGCCTGGCCTTGAAATCTGTGAAATGTTTCATTTTTTCAGGAGTATTCCGTTTGTCTAACGTCGTTTTGTTTGAGGTTTCACCCGTTCCATTAGTATTTGAAAGGTTGCTTCATTGCAATGTTGCCCATCTTCTGAGACATCTTTCACTTGGCCTCCTTCGTAACTTTCATCGTTTGCCTGTTTCAACCGTCTTTAGTAAGTCAGCGAAAAGTAAGCGTGCGGTTGAAGCCGTGCCCAGCTTTGAATTGCCAGTTCCACATTAACCACGGGAAACGTTGTTTGACGCGCTCCCAGTCCCTCTACAGTCAACGCAATTCCCATACCAGTCGTCGCCTCGCGTGTTCTCTTCCCAAATTTTATTTCATTACTTGTTTCAACCAAAAGAACAAAGATGTGGCAGCTTCAAAATACCGCGAAATGCCTCGAACGTCGTGCCTCGCGTCACTTTCTTTACTCCACTAGTCGCACACAATTTTTATTGAGGTTTCAGTCAAAACATTAGTGATTGCAGGAGTGCATCATTTCAATATCGTGCCTCGCGTCACGTTTGACGATTGCTTCGTTTTCTCCAGTCTCACAATGTCAAACTTGATTCTCTGGCACTTCTTTGTTTCAACCTAAACGAAGCATCCGCATACAATACTCAGCTTCAAGCGACCAAAAGCGCTGTGCTGGTTTCACAGAATTTATCTTTGGGGCTGCGGTTTCTGGCTCTTTTCAAACGGCAACTTTACACTAGCTCAAACTGGAGGCCAAAAATTGACGTCATTTTCATCCACTTGGGCAAATGGGAAGTACTACGTCTTGTGCAGAATTTGAAGGGCTACAAAATAAGCCAATAAAACCGTCTGGGAGTTCACGTTTGACTGCCTAAAGGGGCAGAAGTTGCGTTTTTTGAGGCCGGAAGAATCGTAGAATCGACTTTTCATGTCCACTTTCGGCCGAAAGTCGAAATTCTAAAGACGCCAAACGACTCTCCATGAAATTCTGATCATGGGAACACCAAACCCAGAGTCATGGACTCAAATCTAGAGAAAATTTCTCATAAGCCCAAAACGACCTTAAAATTTGGGTCGAAAAACCTACTTTTTAAGACTTCTCGACGTCTACTCAACCTTCCGGGGTGGGGTATGGCGCGTTTTGATCGAAATGCTACACGATGATACCAAGAAGGTCACTGGCACGAAAAGTTTTGGATTTCACTGGAATCGTACTGAAGAGACTCTTTGGTCCTTAGAGAGAACGAGTGTTAAGAGAATTAGCACATTTCGTCATACAAAGTGATATTTTCTTGGCAATGATCGCTTTTTCTTGCTAGACATAGTGGACTTGTCTCGTTTTTGTGTGTCGGCTGATTCGAATTTCGTGCTTGTCGAACGTGACGCGTTGTCGCTTTGAGTTGAACTGTTGCAATATCGTTTCCACTTTCAGGTAGTCTAAATGTCCGCCTACTTCGAATTACTTTTACCGGAGGTTCGCAAGCGTTGGGAAGAAGTACGAAAGAGCGTCTTCAATCTGAAATCGCCTGAAGCGAAGAAGGCGTGGGACGAGATTGAGGCCGTCGTCGGCAAGCGCCCTTATCGAAGGACTCTCTCCAATTTTTACTCAATATATTGTTCGGTTCGTCATGTTATCTCCAATTTCAACCCGTTTTTAGGAAATTCGACACGATCGAGCAAAGATCCGACAGGACTCTGTGCCTCTCCTCGAGGAACTGGAAGCTCTTCGAACGCAAGCTGAAGTGGAGCGCGAGAGGGAGGAGCTTCAGTTTGCCCTTGCTTTGGCGGAGCAGCACAAGGGTAAGCTTCCGCTGAAGCCTCTCACTCGTCAAGTCGCTGAACAGCTCCCGGACAACATATTTGTTAAGAACCAACAAATGATTGAAACGCTTGTGCCAAACGCGAAGGTTCGTCTCTCTTTATTGCTAGTAGGTATTTGTCTTAGAGATCTTTTGCATTGGGACAAGAAAGGCTCTTCACTCGCTCGCAGATGCTCTACCTTCACCTTGTTGGAATTGATCTTCCACTGAAAAAGTGTTCGCACGAAGTGAAGGATGACTGTCAGTTCTTGTTTCCTTGCAATTCTTTACTTTGAAACTTTTAGTGACGGATGCGTGGAAGGCTGCGCTGGGAATTCAGTCGGACAACTCGCAGAAAGCGGCAGCGGACACAATTCAAAAGGAAACGAACGATGGAGACAAAAACTTGGAGGGCGGTGACCGTGGTTCGAGGAAGCGTCCGAAGTCCGCGCTTCTCAACGACGCTTCGGACGACGAGACTTCGGATTCTGGTTTGTTCATAGTTTTGCACAACAAAATTCGTTCAGATTTGAAGAAGAAGTATGCTAAGGAATCCATCGGCAATGACGTGAAGAAACAGGTTCATTATCTACCAGCGGGTCGTCCATCAGCTATCGTCGTCACGTCGCAACTTGGAGCTTCGCCTCTTTCTCTCTCGTCGGTGGTCCCTGCGTCGTCTACTCTCGCGACGGCTCTTCCCTCTTCCATTGCAAGTCTGCAAGTCAATGGTTTGTAGGATCACTTTGTTCTAATTTCCTTTGTAGCAGCAAACCAGGGCCCGAAGCCTCCGGCGAGTGGCACTAGCTCGGCTACGCCTCCAGTTCAAATGCCTTCTGCGTCTGTCGTCCCGAAGACTCCGTCAGATCAACGTGCTAAACGTAAGCGCAACCTCGATTCTGTAATAGTTTCTAGTGTTCTCGCGTGATGCCAAGGTCAACGAGAAGGAACTCTTTGGAGATCACATGTAAGACCTTTTCCTCTTCTTCAAGCTGCTTACAGCTTCAATTACGTCGAAAGCGCTCGAATTTTGTTGGCGAGCGGAGACAAGACGCTTGCGCGTCTTTCACTCGAGAAGGCGGGTGACAAGGTCTACGAGGTTTGTTGTTGTTCAGTTTCTTGAACTTTTCTTTTTGAAGATGATGCCGGAAAGCGATCGTCGTGGCTTGGCGCTCGGCATCTTGCAGAACATCTATCTGGCTCATTACGAGTGAAGCGCTTCACCTTTGTTGACTCCTGTTCGTTTGCTAAGTTAGGATATTCCTGCTTTTGTCTCAATAAAGAAAGTTCTTTTGAGCTCTTTTGAAGAAAGAAAGATCCGATGCGATGTAGTCGGCATCTTTGTGGTCAGGTCTCGCTAAATGATCCAAGTACACCCACGAGGAGGCTCATTTCTCGTTCATGTCATTGAGCGTTCAGCTTTGCAGGATCGGCCCGAGAGTTGCGTGGCTCGAGGTATCTCCGCCGGCCGACCCGGTAAGTGGATCAGCTAGGGCATAATTTACTCGCAGAATAACAAATGAGATCTCAGATTTAGGCAAATAAAGCATCTTTCTTTGGTGGCCGAATGTTGCGTCAAGGTCGGTGCCAAGCATCGACCGACAGCACAGCGAAGTCCAGGCGCCTCAGGTCATCGACGACTGCTCTTTCTGTCCAACGCTTTAGCTGCCGATGTTTTTTTTCTTCTGGTAGACGGCGAAAACGGCAGCCAACGCGCGCCCAAAGAAGATGAATGTGCAAAATTCTTGTTTCTACTGAAAGTTGAAGTTTTTGGTGGCAGAGGTGTCTTTGTTTTGTTTGACACCTCTCGGTGTCTGACACCCACGATCGTGCTAACTGGAGCCAAAAAGGAGTTGGTGCTAAATAAAGCTCGTTCTCACCATTTGCCTTTTCAAAGCATCGAAAGAGCTTGTGTAGAGCTTGTTGGTTGACGTCGTCGATTCGGAATGCCGTTGACGTTTTCCATCCAAGCAAACCTGCAGGTAGTGTAATAAGTTTTATTGCTCCACATAACCGTTTAGGAAGCGATGGCCGTACTTCAGTCACATAGGAGTGAGGAATCCAGCGGTTGTTATCTTTGGGAACTCCGGGCGAAAGACGAAAGGGGAGACCGATATACGTAAGCTGGAAATGTAAATTGTAAATTACTTCTTTCATGCTCACATCAGATGCAAACTGTGCACCGACGCAGCAGGGGGAGACAAGCCGGGAGCGCCCCCAGAAATGCATGCAATTTTTATTCCCACTTTGAGACAACTTTTGGATTCTAGATTTCTCAAGAACAGTCAGTTATTCGGTGACCCTAACTCTGGTCACATTTGCCAGTCAAGCGCGACAGCATTTCGGTGAGTGAAGAATCTTGAGACATCCTTCAGTCAAAAGAGTGTGACAAGAAAAAGGTGGAATGCGCCAAAGAAGAAAAACGTTTCAAAAACAACCGTCGCACCTGTAAAGGATCAACTGACGGCGCATGGCGACTATGGGCCAGCAATCTTTGTACCGACAAAACGCAACGTTTGAGCAGAACGGGTGTTGCAGTTTGAAACGTTTCAGGGCGAGCTCACGGTGCTTGAAACGAGAAGTGCTCAAAATTCTCGGCGAATCTATCGATGGTTTCGAGCAACAAGGCGAATTGGACCTTTTTACTAGTTAGCTTGCAATCAAACGCAATATTTTAGCTGTCAATTCTGTTATTATCTGCAGAAGAATGGTGCGAAGTTTCGCTTGCCTTTAGTGTAAGTTCGTCTTTAGTGTCATCCCACCGATAATTTTGCAATTGTTTTATTTAAGAGCGAAACGTTTAAGGCAAGTCGTCAACGGTCGCGTGATCGACGATCCTGAATGTCCGCGAGGTCTTTCGCACCACTGCGAGCCGCCCTTCTATGCTGAAGTTCTTTCAAAACGTTTGCAGCGTCGCATGACACTCGAAGCGGAGTACTGCATGTGAGTGCCGCACCACCCTTTCATCGCTACATCTTTTTCGTTCAGTCTGCATTCGCCACAATTTTCGTTTTGGGACTTTTTCAACGAACAACTAGCACTTCTCGCTGACGATCGAGAGTTTCGAACTTTAGAACCCGTCAGTTTTCATTAACACGCCTTATCTGTAAGAATCAAAGACCCACCGAAGAGGCTGTAGCCACCCCAAAAATGAAATCGGCGATTTATATACCATCTTGTAGAGCTTTTCACGCTGAGCACGACCGTGAAAACCGTTTCGAATTTGGTTGGATCCCAGAAAAGTTACGCCCACAAACAGAAAAATACGTCATTTTTCAGCCGAATTTCAATACCATTTTTTTCTTCCCGAGTTTCTAGCAGTTTCGTTTCATCAAATCCACTTAATATAGGTAGAAAATCATGCTGAATCGTTTGGCATACTCAGAATTTGGCGTTTCGACAATCTCTATGACGAAGATTCATCTTTTTGGTTTTTCGGCCCTCTCAAAAAATCGAACTTTGGCCAATTACTCAAAAAGTTACTACTATTACCAAAGGTTTTGACTCGCGCATCTGAAAGAGCGGACAAAACTGCATTGGGTAGCATAGTTCGCTTTTCAAAAGCAGGACCCCACGCGCGTAAACAATTCAAACAAGTTTGAAAACCAGGTCAGAGTGTTTTTCGGTTGGTGCAGTTGGACCACTTTTTCGGCTCTTTCGCGTTCCGAAACACCCGGAATCGCATTCTACGGGTCCGATTACCCCTAGGAAAGTGAAAATCCACATTGTTTCTTGGTTTTGCACAAGTTTGAAAAAT